>CM077242.1:34202297-34227297 GCA_039654775.1 Spinibarbus caldwelli
TTTCTGTCCCCCTCACTTCTGAAATGATGGCTACGCCCCTATGTTTGCAGTACAGAAAACAGTGCACGAGTCTTCTTGTGCTTGAATGGTTTAAAGTCATATATTAAAATGCACACAAAAGGAATCAAAACGAGGAATCAAAATTTTAATTTTATAACAAGTAGACGATTCCTGACCTTAAGCATCCTATTCCAGAATTGGAATAGATTTTGTAATCTCAAGCCTAGGTATGGGTTAACATTGTTAAATAATAAAATGCTCCTTTTTTTTTTTTTTTTTTTTTTTTTTTTTATCCTTCCAAAAATGTGCCTGGAGTCTATCTTTGTTATTATAACAAACTACACTTTCAATGTGATTTTTAAACCATTCAAGTCAAGAACTCACGGGCTGTTTTCTCTGCTGCACACACATCCTTGTGTAAGTGTTCTTTAGCCTGTTGATTTTCATTCTTAGTATTCCGCTAACTATGAATTATTTTGCAATAAGATGATATTTAAGAGGTGTGGTGTTTTTTTTTTTTGTTTGTTTTTTTTTTAATCTTATTGGAATCGAAATTAGGAATTTACAAGAATCGGAATCATTAATTCAAACGATGCCCAATCTTACCCATACCCCACGTCATTTTTTACTGGCACCTTTCTATTCACACTGTTTTAGACCCTTTCTTTTCTTTTACCCTTCTTTGCTTTTGCCCTTCTTAAAAACAACCACATAATCTAATACGTGAATGTACTTTTCAAAATTAGTTATAAAACGTTGAAAAGTTGCTCCTGGCAACAGGGATAGGTAGTATGTTTGCTTAACATAGCTTCAAACATGACAATTTTTGAGACCAATATCAATATGTTTTGCTCCAAATTCACTATATAACATCAGTCGTGTTTGTAACAGTTAGCTTCTGTGGTTCCATGTTGCTTCTTATCACAGTGAGACAGAAAATATTTTTTTTTATAATATTCTATATTGAGAAACAAGCTATGTCAATTAGCATTGCATTGCAATTGTGTGTTTGTCTTCCATGTTTCATCAGTCAAAGCGTCTCTATCTGCATGTTATTATAGTGATATCTGATGCATTTGTCCATATAAGGGATTTCCTGGGTCTCACTTGTGAAACAGACATTACAGTACATGAGTGTTAGGGTTAACCCTGCTCCATAATGCTCACATCGTCTCATTTTGTGTAAAAATAGAAAAATAATGCTAAAGTACTTTGTACCGCAGTAACTTGTAGTTTTTCAGCAAACTACTTTTTTACTCTTACTTGAGTCATATTATTTCTCAGTACTTTTACTTGTCCTCCAGTAAATTATTCCTTAAGTAGCAATAGTTTGACTTAAGTACAATTTCTTAGTACTCTTTCCACCACTGGTGATCTTCAGTAATATTCTGAATTAGGGAATCATTATAGTGCAGCCAGAGGTAAAATCGCAGTCTTTCAGTCACTTGTCAAGCGGCAGATGCAGTGAATCGTTCATGAGCGACTCGTTACTGTTCTGTCATTGTGAGTGTTTCACATCTACAGCATATACCACACAATCACACCTCAGAAAAGACAGGCTACAGGTGAAGAAAATATTGCCTCACTCATTATTTGACTCTTTGATTTTGCTAATAGTGATTTCATACTAAAACTACATATGGCAATCATGACTACTCAAACTTTGAAAACAGTTTGATAATAGAGAATTGATGTATTATGCTGCAGCATAGCATGTGAGTTTTGCTAATATTGATTGAACATCATGCCTGATAATGTTACAGATCAAGTAGATTTATAATGTGTGACTCTTTGATTTATAACCAGTAGGATTGGGCAACTCTTTTTTTTTTTTTATTTATTTATTTATTATTATTATTATTTTTTTTTTTTTTTTTTTTTGCTGTTAGTCTTATTTGTATCTTATCTCTCATTTATAGATGCAAAAGTGCCTAGATGTTAATTTTATTACTGCTAATTATCACATTACAATATAAGATGACTTGTCTTATCTATCGGTGGATGGATGGATGGACAGACAGACCGACAGACTGACACACACACACACACACACACACACACACACACAGAGTGCTAGAGTTAGAGGGTCAAATAAAAATGGAAGAGATGTGTTTTTAGCCGATTCTTGAAGATTGCTAAGGACTCAGCTGCTGGGATTGAGTTGGGTATTTTCAGGCACAGTGAACTTGAAACATGAATTTGAGTAAAAATTATTTTAGCTTGCAGAGTGATAGATGACTTAGTAAAAATGGCATACAGTAATCCTACAAATAGGTTCAGATGAATGTTAAAGTGTGTGCCCTGCATGACGTTTCTCTCTCTGTTTTTATGGTCTGGATCGGCCGCTGCTGCGTCAGATCATTCACATCCTGCAGACTGAAGACCAAAGCAGTGTTTAATTATGTCTGAAATACACTTATGAACTCAGTAGCTCTAAACAGAGGTGGACACTAGTGAAGTATTTTTACTCGACTCAAGTCAATTTAAAAAGTATCTGTAGTTTATCAGTTTTTTTTTTTTTTTTTCTCAGAAAACGTTTACTTCACTACATTCCAAAGCATAATGTCGTACTTTATAACTGCACTACATTTCATAAGTTGTTTTTTTTTATTTATTTATTTTTTTTTTTACCTTTAATACTTAAGAACATTAAAAATGTAGTACTTTCTTGTACTGAAGTAAATCTTTGAATAACTTGAGTAAAAGTAAGAAAGTACTAGATTTCTAATGTAATTAAGTATTAAATGATATTTAATATAAAACTTAGTGCAGTAAAAGGTGCAATATTATACTTTGGAATGTTGTGAAGTAAAAGTTTTCTGAGAAAAAACTCTAAAGTACAGACAATTGAAAAGTACTTTTAAAGCAGAGTAAAACTTCACTACTCTCCGCCTCTAAACCAGCAATTTTCAAAATGTAAAACGTGGAGAATTATGATAAACAAAATGAAGTGATTTGGTTTATTTTATTAAACAGCAAATAAAGGCACGTATTTGACTTGTCAGAAGACCATAGCTCTGCCTCTGTGAATGGAGATTTGCAGAAGCTGTAAACAGACTGTGATGGGTTTGAAGAGTCCACAAACCGCTCTGTGCTGATGTAAACGATCTGAAATGGCAGAATGACTGTTTCCTCAGGGCATTTCTATAAGGTGAATGTTCCTGTGATGGTGACGCGAGGAGCACAGCATGTGCTGTCTCACCCAGCGGCTGTGGCCCGCAGCAGCGCTCTGACCCAGCGGTCCGATCCGGGTCCAGCAGCCTCAGTGTATGAGACACCGCCGAACTTCCAGAGCGCTGACGGAGCCTCTGACGCTCAGAGCGAGTTCACACTGGACGGCATTGAGTTCAGCCCGCAGCCTGTCGACACGAGCGCCGCCTCACCCTTCACTCCGCCGGCTCAGGCGATGTCTCACCACCAGACAGAAACCGCCTTCAGAGAGCAGGACACAGCCGCTGATGATGCCCTTCCAGACCTGCAGACGACTCCTGACATCAAGGTAAACCACAGGACAACTCCACAAACACCTGTGAATATGACAGCAGTGCTGCGTTACAGTCATTACGACCTCCAGACAGTGACAGCAGACACATTCCACCTGAACAACACACAACACATCTCAAATCCTTTCAGCTCTAAATAGCTCATTTGTGCTTTTATAATTCTCTGAGATTTTTTTTTTTTCTATATTTCTATTGCTATATAGTTATTTTTTTTTATTCATTGTCTATTCCGTTTATTATTAGTGTTGTTTGATTTTATTACCTTAAATTATATGTACACTGCCGCTCAAAAATTTGGGATCACTAAGATTTTAATGTTTTTAATGGAGTCTCTTATGCTCATCAAGACTGTATTTATTTGATCAAAAATACAGAAAAAAATAGTAATTTTGAGAAATATAATTGCAATTTCTAATATTGGTTTCATATTTTAGTATACTTTTAAAATATAATTTTTTCCTGTGATCAAAGCTGAATTTTCAGCATTACTCCAGTCTTCAGAGTCACATGATCCTTCAGAAATCATTCTAATATGCTGATTTATTATCAATGTTGAACACAGTTTTGCTGCTTAATATTTTTTTGGAACCTGTGATACTTTTTTGATTCTTTGATGAATAAAAAGTTAAAAAGAGCTGCATTTTTTTTTTTTTTTTTTCAAAATAGAAATCTTTTCTAATAATGTAAGTTTTTCTATCACTTTTTATCCATTTAATAACACATCCTTGCTGAATATAAGTGTTAATTTCTAAAAAAAAATAATAATAATAATAAATAATAATAATAAAATAAAATGTGTGTATATATATATATATATATATATATATATATATATATATATATATATATATATATATATATATATATATATATATATATATATATATATTGACCCCAAACTTTGAACAGTAGTATATATTGTTAGAAAAGATTTTAAATAAATACTCTTCTTTTTAACTTCTTTTTTTTTTTTTTTTTTTTTAATTCATCAAAGAATCCTGAAAAAAATATCACAGGTCCCAAAAATATGAAGCAGTACAACTGTTTCCAACACTGATAATAAATCAGCATATTAGAATGATTTATGAAGGATCATGTGACTCTGAAGACTGGAGTAATGCTGAAAATTCAGCTTTGATCACAGGAATAAATTATATTTTTAATTTTAAATAAATTTATTAAAATTGAAAACTTACTTTAAATTGCAATACTATTTCACAAAATGACAGTGTTTTTTTCTGTATTTTTAAACAAATAAATGCAGACTTTATGAGCTTAAAAACTTCTTTAAAAAACATTAAAAATTTTACTCATCCCAAACTTTTGAACAGCAGTGTGTGTCTGTACTTTCTGTTCTGGAAGCTCCTGTTGCCAAGACCAGTTCCTCGTGTGTGTATAAACACACTTGGCAATAAAGCTCTTTCTGATTCCGATTCTGAAAGGGAAGTGACATCAGGTAATACTGACAGATAACAACAAATGCATTTTGCTCTCTGCTGGAATAAAATTGGTAACTTCGCTCTACCTCGTCTGTATGCAAAGAATAAAACAAAGCAAGCAAATATGAATTATAGGGATTCTGGAATAAACAGCAATAGTTAAAGAGAATTATTTGCCCATTGTTTGAAAGTGTTTGCGAAACCCATTGAAAAATGTGGATGTAAATTAGATTGTAACGAAGTCTGTGAGTGAGATTTGAGAGCTGAGAAGAGAAAATCATATGGGTTACTTTGAGATGACATGAGTGTGAGTAAAGAGAGTGTGAGAGATTTTTCATTGGAGTTCACCTGAAAATAAAATAACTGTCCTCACGCAGCCTTGTAGTTCTAATGAATCAATGCTGCTGCTGCTGAGAGATTGTGGTTATAAACACAGAATCTGATGATGTTTCCTCAGCTTGAGACGGACTTCAGCTTCAACCAGCTGCTGGACATCACACAGCTGGACGGAGTCGCTGACAGCAGCTCGGACACGGAGGAAGAGGACGATGATGATGATCTGGGGCTCGTTGGAGAGAATGAGTTTCTGGGAATGATCAATGCCACTGAGGAGGAGGAGCTGGAAGAGGAAGAGGTAATGACATCACTTACAGCCTCACACTGAAGCTTTCACTGAGTCGTCGTGTTTTCTTTGTTAGAAATGTAAGCTGCATGCTGCTCATATATGTATGTTCTATAATTTATTTTTTGCTTGAAATAAGGTTATGATATCACAATTTTTGATACCATTTGAAATTTCTTTCAAATTTAAATTTCGATATAACAGGAAAAGCTAATACTAACAGCGAGTGATTTTTCTTTCTTTTGTTATTTGATTAAGACAGCAGCTTTAAGACCGAAACCACGGGTCCATTATACTGACACACATCAGGTGTTCCTCAAACTGCTTGTGTTCCCTTAAGACATTAACTGTATTGACATGAATAGCCACCAGGATGGATATTTTGACATGTTTGTGTGTGTTTGAGCCATGAGAGCCGTGCTGTATGTGCTCATCCTTTGTGAGAGTGAACACAGAAACACTGAACTGAGCTTATTAGACTTGATCAATTTAAAATCACTTCATTTAAATCTCAAGGCTTAAAAACATGCAAATGGTAAAGATTTGTGAGGATGCAGCACTATAATATCACAGGAGATTACCGGGGATTGAGACGAACCAAAATCTCTACTGGTTGACACATTTCTACTGATTCATCCCGTCAGCCGGTACATCACCCAGCCCTAATGCCCACAGAGAGCAGGCAAACATTTCTGCTTAGAATTATTTGTCCTACAATGTTGAATCAAATCTTGGTGACTGGAGCAGATGTTGAACCACAGAATGAGGCATTTCAGAGCTGAAATTATACACACACTGGAGAAATGCTGTTATGACTTTTACTGTTAAATAACCCTTTATTAAACCATGCAAAACCTTTCTGTTGAGAGATGTAAAATAATTTTACAATAGTTTGTGCCTGCAGAGTATATTTTAAATAAAGTTAAATCACTGAGTAGTTTATACCTTTTATATATTTCAGAAATATGAACATATCTGCATTTGTGCATCAGTGTTCCTATGTGTACTGTATTATGATGGGTACAAATATACATTGAAACTTGACGAAGATGTGGACTGGTCAGTTGTATGCTGTTCAACATGCAGGATCACAGACAACAAACCGCATTAACTCAAGCCAATCAAAAGTAATAATCACACACAGGCTTTGACTTTTTCAGCATACTTTTATTAACATATTTGTTAAATATTTTTAGTAGTTACATAATAGAACCATGGAATCATCCTTTTTTTTTTTTTTTTTACTAGTTTATTGAAATGAAATGTCAGAAAGAACCACTTTATAAGGTCCCAGCCTCACTAGTTATTCCAGAAATGGGGCTGGATCACGATATTCAGTCACCTGGCAGTCCTGTGATCGTGAAAATCTGATGCAGTTTAATGAATGCGTCTGTTTCAGGATCCGCTGAACTCTGGAGATGACGTGAGCGATCAGGACATCCCAGAGATCTTTGACACGGAGAACGTCATCGTGTGCCAGTATGACAAGGTAAAGGAATGAGAAGAGGCTTCTGAATGAGGTGAAAGAGATCAGCCTGTAGAATACTCTGGATAAAGATGAACGCTGTTAGATTAAACCCCCCTGTTAATACAAGCAAAAAAAAAATCAGAGTAAGCTGGTGTCTTGAGAGCCATTATTTAAAGTCATTGTACACGGAGTAAGAAATTTTTGCATGTTAAAAAATACATATGACCTCATGTTATGTCAATCACGTTTACACACTGCCTCCAAAACTTTCGTCCGTCATAAAAAATTTGGATCGGGTTTGATTTTCTGCGTTTTTAGCATCTGTAGCAAGCATTTTGAGAGGTGTTTTGATAATTCACAGCCACCGTACACATGAACGCCAAAATCCAGAATGGCATCTGACAAGTTGATCCACTTCATCTTGCAGCACAAAGCACTGTAAAGATCCTTGAACACTGAGTTTATGGAAATTGGTGGTGGTCTTTTTAATATGTGGCTCCAGGATCACTAACAAAGCATCAAAGTTTACTGACATCCTGAAGGAGACTTTGAATCGCCCATGATAATCCTCATTCATCTCTATATCTCAGGATTGAATGGACCCAATATTTCCTCTTTCTTTTTCTCTTTTTAAGAAGCGAGAGGACAACAAAATCATCCTCACTGCTTGATGACTCCATTTTGTATTGTTTTGTGAATCTTTTCGCAACGGAATAATTAATTTGCATCGGACTCAGTGTGCAAGGTTTCTGTCCGAGACTAATTTTTAGGATGACGAATATTAAAAAAACGCACACAAAAATTTCTGACTCTGTGTGCAAGGACTTTGCTCTTATGGGTTCATAGATTGGCTGATGGAGACACACAGCGTCACACTGAGAAACTGACATGATTTTGGGGCTGGGATGAATGAGGCAAATGATTTCTTTGTCTGGATTGACGAATATTTCTCATGAGAGCATCCTCACATCTGTTGGCATTAGTGTTGATGAGGTTTGACTGCAGTTAAACAGATGAAGACTAATAAAGCAGCAGCCACTGATGGTGTTCCACATGAAAATTATTCCAGTTACTAAAAAACCCCTGATGTTAGTACTAATTTTAATAATCATAGACCTGTAGCCTTGACATCTTTTAAATGATAATGGTTGGTCATCTCACAGGACAGGTCTTTTCAGTCTTTAAGACCTCTTACAGTTGGCCTACATCTTACTTACAGCCACCTGGAGACAACAGCAAGTTCTGTCAAGTCACCTTTATTTATATAGCGCTTCTTTTAACGATACAAATTGTCAAAGCAATTTCACTATCAAAATAGGAAAATGGTGTGTCAATAATGTAAAATGACAAGATTAAACACTCAGTTTTCAGTTAAAGGCATTTCATTACTGAATTTGCAATCAAGTCGACGATATCACTGGAAATTAAGTGACAAATAGGTTCTGTCACAAATAGGTTTTTTGATTGCATTTTTGTGTGGAGTTTTCAGAAGATACTAAGAGAATTGGATTCTGTTTATAGTTTTTAGAAATGTCTGTTAAATATTCAATGAATGGTTTGGGGGAAAAAAGGCCAGCTGAATCCATTATAGAGTTACCAAAGATTAGTGGATGAAGACAAGGTCTATTATGCTCTTTTACAAAGTCTTGATTTTGTTTTAGGGGTGTACTAGAACATGCTCTCATGCTTGGTGGTTCGAAAAACGCATTATTTTTCACATAATTTACATTATTACAATACCATTCTCCCCAGTCTGGCAAAGACGGCTCGATCAGTTCCGGGTTTGATGAAGGCCCGCCTTCCGAAAAACGAAATGTGTTGTGATTGGTTAGCTGTCCCAGTGCGTTGTGATTGGTGAACAGCTAGGCAGAATGACTAAAAGCAAATTAATTCTCTGCCAGCGGGAGGCGCTGTTGGAGCGGGAGAGAGCGAGGTTTCCCCGGTAACGCTGTACACAAAGCAGAGCTCCGCTCACAAACTCTGGTTTATCAGACATTACATGCAAGATGAAATGAAAATGACATCCAACATTTTCTGAAGACAGTCAGTTTCCATCAGAAATACAGTGATATAAAAACACCAGCACTGGGTTTAGATTTTGAAACGTGCATTAGAATTTCCGGAGGCGGGATATATTTTAATGATATTCTAATGGCCCACTTTGTGATGTCACAAATACAGGAAAACAACTTTGTAGTCCAAACGAGCCGTTCGTTGTATTTCTTGAAAAGGGATTTTTTTAAAAAACGAAATATTTCCCTTTGGAGTAGATTTGTAACTTTGTAGATCTCTTTTATGCCCAAACATACACACTACACACTGACTAAAATTCAAAAAGTGAAAAAGCATAATAGGACCCCTTTAATAAAACATTTTATTGCCAAAACATACTAATATTTTAACACACAATAATTTTAAACAAAAATTTTAAAATACTGAAGTTTAATGTTTTGGAGTGTCCATTTACACTAAGTGCAAATAGGCCGCCTTGTTGGCAGAGGCTATTTACACTAACTCCGCCCACCGACGTGTGATAGGGCTAGTCAACACTATAAAAGACATTCGTCAAACATCAGTTCTCAATGTTATTATTGCATACTGTTTTATGATGTACTACAATACTGAGATAATTGCCACTATTTGCAATAAGTAGTATAAGTAGCAGAAAATCCTATTATTTTAACATAGTGTAAATATAATCTATAGCTATTTTCACTTAGTGCAAACAGCCACTGCCTTAAAGTTTTGTTCAAGTTACTGCTAATTCAAGTGTGCGAACAAATTAAAATAATTTGTGTAAATGTACAGTATGGTGACATAGTATAAACGTTCAATACAAAAACAATATATTCAAGGGCAAAATATCTTAATGTTTTAACACCATGCTGACATTCTAGTTTTATATCATTTGAAACTATCATGCGAAAAAGATGCATGACCATTAATTAGTGTTAGTTAATTAGTTATTTAACACTATCTGGACTATCAGCCATCCAATAATAGCAAAGAGCTGTCTTTTGTTACGTAAGTCAATAACAATAAATGCCGTTTTGATGCTCTTAAATGTGGCATGACAGATCGCTGTATTCACCTCAGTTCAAGCGGCAGCGCGAGTCTCTTCCACTTTAATACAAGTTACAGTGTGAAATAAAGATTAATGAACATCAGAAGGTGTCAAAGGATACAGTTCAGCTTACCGACGTGTCATGTCTAATATAATCATTTCAGAGGTTTTGTTCATTCTTGCTGTCCTGTGACATTGAATGACTGAAGCTGATAAGAAAATATACAATGAGAGAGTCTTCTGGGGTGGCTAAGCGTAACATATATAAGAGACAGAAGATAGTGATCGGATATGGATTGGATAATCAGTCTGTGGTTTTCAGTATCAACTGCTTATGACAGACGTAAATCTAGTGTACGATTCTGACCGTGAGTAGAGGCTGCTATACTTTATCTGAACCCACATGAATGAGAAATGCTAATGGCAATGTATCATTTTCATTATCTGTGAATGTTGACGTCAGCAGTAAGCAAAGCAGATGAGGACTAGATGGACTAAACAAAGACCTGCTGTGTTACCAGAATAATGTGCTAAATCTCTATCAGACTGTATTTTAGTCATATACCTTTAGCACAAATCTCCCTGACAAAACATTTTTAATATATATATATATATATATATATATATATATATATATATATATATATATATATATATATATATATATATATATATATATATATATATATATACACATATATATATATATATATATATATATATATATATATATATATATATATATATATACACATTTTTTTTAAATTTTTTTTGTTTTACAGATTCACCGTAGCAAAAACCGCTGGAAGTTTTACTTGAAAGATGGAGTCATGTGTTATGGAGGGAAAGACTATGTTTTCTCGAAGGCTGTGGGGGAGGCGGAGTGGTGACGGGGAAATATAATGACACAATTACTGCTCTACAAGTATTTGTTATCTGATCTTGCATACTAATTATAATTTACATCATCTTATGATTGCATTTGTTTTTCTTCATATGAGTTTGTGACTATTCTGGTACAGAAAATAATGTTGGTCCTTGAGTTAAAAATATTTTGATAGAATGAAGATAAAGTTTTTTTCATTATATAAGATTATTTGTGTTTTTTGGTTAATCTTGAAACTGGACTTTTTTGTTTATTCTAAAACAAACATTAAAATGCTGATTTCAGACCAGTCTGCCATTTGCTGCTTTTCTTAAAATAAATAAATAAATAAATAAAAAAGCTGGGTAAGAAACTTGGCCTTCTAAAACTAATTCTCAGAGAAATGCTGTTTATTTTTTTTTTATTTATTTTTTTTTCCTCCAGCTCTATATCAGAGCTCCTGACTGACTCCTTGAGGACAGTGGAGGAAGTTTGTCTTATTTCTCTTATGTACACGCTCATGCCTGATGCTGAAGGAGCCCCATGAAACTTTCACTGCCAAAAGATCCTCTTGCATAATTACACTGTAAATGCACATACTGTAAATTAACGTGCAATAGTGAGGCCTGCCTGCATACAGACCTGTAGACAGTTTCCTTGATTATCAGCTGAACTTTAAAGATCATATTGCAAAAACAACACAATCATGCAGGTTCACACTACACAACATCAGAAAGATCAGACCCTTCCTAACAGAACATGCAACACAGCTTCTCGTCCAGGTCCTTGTCATTTCTAGGCTGGACTATTGCAGTGTTCTTCTGGCTGGACTTCCATCATGTGCATTCAGACCTCTGCAAATGATTCAGAATGCAGCAGCACGTCTTGTTTTCAGTGAGCCCAAGAGAGGCCATGTAACACCGCATCTCATCTCTGCACTGGCTACCAGTCGTGGCTCGCATCAAATTCAAGTCATTGGTGCTCGCCTACAGAACAGGCACGGCTCCGCACCCTCCTACCTCTGCTCTCTCCTAAGTGTCTACATCCCCTCCAGAAGTAAACCAGCGGTGGCTCGTGGTTTGTGCAGAGGCACAAAATAACTCTCCATGGGGCTGTTTCATAAAACAAGTTTACCAAACAAGCCAAGCTTATTTCATTTAGTCTGACTTATTTTGAACCAAATCAATTGACAATAAGTCAAACTAACTTAAATAAACCTGGCTTATTTGGTAAACCTGTTTTATGAAACAGGCCCCGGGATGTTTTTTGACCGTTGTGAAATTAGTTTATGCGGGTGATATTTTGATCTACCTAGGGCAAACTACATATTCTTTACCTATATTTATGCAAACTATCATGATATAAAATGAATACAGATAAAACCCAGTTGCTTTTATATAACTATAGTCCACCAGAAGAGACTGAAAGAAAATACCCCTTGGCATGGCAAACTGGGCATCAATATGCCAAAAGACCTTGCAAAGTTATCAGAATGCAACAAGTTGCCTATAAATTAAAAAAAGAATTAGGAAGCTATAGCAGAATGGAACTGAATTCCTTCCACGGTGTCACAAACACTGGTGATTATCTGGAAAGGTATTTTTAAAGCATTATTCCTCACTTTCAACTCAGGAAGTCCCTAAGTGACACATAATGAACACCCAGGTTCAGTCATGTGACAATGTGTACATTTTTTGTTGCTATGGAAACATTTCCAAATTGGTGTCCTGTCTGGTTAGCACGTTGCAGTGTCAGCAATTTAAAAAAAAAAAAAAAAAACGGTTGTTTTTGTTACTGAAGGTATGTTTCAACCTTTGCAACAATTCTAATGTTTTAATAACATATACTAGATTACACTTAACCTGATTGTAATACATTTCTTGAACAAATTGATACAAAACAAGTTACGAAGATATTGTGGTGACTTATGTCACATCGGGCTGTTAACCTTAAAACAGTAGGTGGAATTTTGATGTGATGTATTTGTCACGTTCGGAAAAATGTTAATGAGCTGCTCAATTAATTTCGCTGATTCTATTATTTTTTGTGTTATATATTTTCTGCTGCTCATTTCAAAACATATTTTAATGTAAACATAAAAATAATGTCAAATTACATTGATAATGAAATGTATTTTGAAACTATTTTGCATACCTGTAACAAGATCTTTATATCATATGTTGGTCATATTTTAAGGTTATTTTATCTTTTTTTGTAGTGAGAATAACATGAATAGATTCAATGAATACTTCACAGTTATATGGTTTTGAAATATGTGGAAAAACAAATGAAATGCAAAAACTGTATTACTACTGACAAAGTTTTTTTTTTTTTTTTTTTTATCTTCCCAGAAAAGTAGTAATTTTGATATATGTTGGGGAAAAGCAAATAAACAGGAAAAAAAAAAAAAAACTTGCTAATAGCGAGTTTGTCTCATGAGAAAGGCTATTATAGTCTCCCTTGAGTGTCTTGTTTTGCTTATTTGGACAAAGCAATAATTACTCCATGCCGACAGTAGGTTTTAATGACTGGAAAAATGCAGCTGTATGCTTGTCTGAACACGAGGGTTCGGATAGCCATATGAAGCCCATGATTGATTTTATTCACCACAGAAATACTGATAGATGTCAAATAGATCCAGCAATTACACTACAGTTTAACAGTGAATGTGAATACTGGAGAAGCGTCTTTAGAAGAGTGGTTGTTGTGGTGAAACTGCCTTTTAGGGGACAGAGTGAAATGTTTGGTGGGGAATTTCATTGGTACTCGAAGCCTAAAGTGAGTTTGATCCGTTTCTGAAGGATCGTGTTGAAAGACATGGCAATGCTGGTAAAAGAACACCTTCATATCTTTCCTCAAATACTTGTTTGGAACTTCTTGAACTAATGGGTAAGAAAGTGTTTGCTGAAATAATCCGTCAGATCAAAGAAGTGAAGTGCTTTTCTATCAGCTTCGATTCCACTCCAGATGTTTCACACTGACCAACCAACTTTCATTAGTGGATGCATCAAGGAACATTTTCTGTTGTTAATGTCTATCCAGAGTCACACAGGAGAGCCATTTTGCCAGACAATACTAGCTGTTTTAGAAGAGATGGGAACTGATATTAAAGACTGTAGAGGTCAATGCTATGACAACGCAGTCAAAAAGTCTGGCACAAAGGGTTACAAGCATGCATTAAAGAGATAAACTCAAAAAAGAATAAAGCGTACCATGTGCTGCACACTCTGGGTGTTAATAGTGCAAATGACTGCTTTGAGATGGAAGGTTTTTTTTTTTTTTTTTTTTTTCCCCTTGTGTTCAGATGCTTTTTACGTTTGGATCAAAATCACCCTCTCGATGGCAGATAATAACAGCAAAGTTAAAGCCAAATGAAAATCAGAGGATAGAGAGTTTGAGAAGTCTGTCTGACACTAGATGAACATCTCATGTCTGAACTTCGGCTGTGAGAGGACGCTGGCGCAGTTGGCTGCTGCTTCTCTACTGCGTGTTTGGTAGTTTATTCACTTTTTATTCATTTTAGCAACCTTAAATGATTTTTTTTATTGATATTTTACAAAGTTATTCACTTAATGCACTATCTTTGAAAGTTAGTGTGTTGGCTGCTTTTAATCTCGCCTGGCGTCTTCACTGTCTCTGCTGTCCGAGGCTGAGGCTGATCTGAGTCTGTGTGAATGCGTGGATCAGATCCTGGCCTGATGTCGCTGCTCTATCATGTGAATCGCTGACTACACCTGTGACTCGGGATACATCAAGGTCTCTACAGGATTGGATATCCTTATGCTGTTTCCCTTCGTCATATTCGTTACCTTGGCCTACACTCGAATTGGATTTATTGGAATACGGGAATCCAAACTGTCGAACGTCAATATGATAAGGTACTCATTTTCTGAACTTCTTTCATTGGATCATCATTTGCCTCCCAGTGATTGTACACAAAATGCTCTCTGAGAGCTTCAACTATTGTGACGGCCAAGATATTCACATCGGGGCTCTCGCCGGGGTTTATATGCTTCGCCGGCTGGTATAAATGTGTTCTGCTCCTATTCTCGGCACTCAGGACGCTTAAATTCTTGTGGTATATGCACTCTAATCTATTTTATCCACAAATGTCTTCAGGGAATAAGAGCAATAAGACTGTAACATCTAAAATTAGTCTTGCACATTTTTTTTTGTCTTTGCGAGACGTGGCATCATTTGAATGACTGTTACAATCTAAACTTGGCTTCGCCACCTGGATATACCTCGATAGACCTTGCCTCACTGATAAAGGTGGGGGTCTTGCAATTTTGTGTAAATCTGATCTGCCTGTTTCTGTAATCACCACACCTGTTATGTCTGCATCTCAGTGCCTGATGATGAAAATTAATGGCAATATTCCTGTACTTCTCATTCTTATTTATCGTCCTCACAAGGTTAAATTCGGGTTTTTTTCTGAACTTGCTGAATTGTTGACGTTGCTGAGTTCGAATTGTTCAGATATGCTGCTCACAGGGGACATAAATATACATGTTGATAATTCTGATTGTTCTAAAAAAGCTAACTTTATGGATGTACATATTGGACTGTTTTAATTTCATTCAGCATGTTGATTTTCCTACTCATAAATATGGCCACACACTGGATTTAGTTTGTACTACGGGTTTCAACATTAATCAACTTAGAAATGATGAACTATATTTTAGTGATCATAAATTATTGACCTATGAATTTTCAACCTCTGCTTTTCTAAAGTTTACCAAAGAGCATGTCATAACTTTTAGGAATATCAAGAACATTGATCTCCAGCTGCTCTATAGCCTTGTTGCTGAGCTAACTGTGACTGATTCTGTGGACTGTTACAACTTTGCACTTCTATTCTTGATATTGTGGCACCTTTGGAAGAACGAGCTGTTTCTTTCACTAGGTCAGGGGTCGGCAACCCACGGCTCTTTCATCCCTCTGCGATGGCTCCCTGTAGCATGAGTGTGCAATACTTTTAATACAA
This sequence comes from Spinibarbus caldwelli, assembly GCA_039654775.1. Lineage (NCBI taxonomy): Eukaryota > Metazoa > Chordata > Actinopteri > Cypriniformes > Cyprinidae > Spinibarbus > Spinibarbus caldwelli. Next base: position 34,218,246 of record CM077242.1, read on the forward strand.
TCTAAACTCTTCCCCTGCATTTTTTCTTGAAGTGTGTTAAAATAGAGGTTTTCAAGGGCCAATGTGAATAAATCTAGATTTAAATTAAAAAAGATAGTCATGTTGTTTTGCACATGTTTTATTCGTATCCAAAACGATGTGAACATCACAGAGAGCTGAACACTCTCATGCGCTGTATGTTTCATTCATACTCGAAGCCGGAGGGCATTCTCACGCAGAAAGTCCAAAACCACTCATATGAGAATAATAACTTTTGACAGGCATCCCGCTATCGCTGTAGCTAAGCTGAATAACAAGCATAAAACTTAACTGAAGAAACGTGAAAACGATATGGTTTATGTGTGTTTTTCAAGTCTTTTCCAGGTAATAAATATGAATTATACAGTGGTAAATGACAGCATTGATTACAGTAGGCTACAGAAGCTATAAAATATATGTTCTGCCTTATTCTGTGATAAAAATGGAAAAAAGTGTTTGTAGTATATGCTGATTGTACAATCATAACCATACAATTGTCATTAGTAAAATATTTATAAAAAATATTATAAAAGACAAATTATTGGTTATTGTCCAGCAGTGTATTTTATTTCTTAGCCAATTAAAAGTAAGAGAGAATTTTTTTGGCAATTACACATACACTGTAAAAAAAAAAAAAAAAAAAAAAAAAACCGATAATGTACTGGCAGAAAATGACCAGGACATTTTCTGTTAAATTTACGGACATTTCCTTCAACATTAAAAAGGAAAATTCTGTAGATTTACATTTTCTTCTGTACCATAAACGGACAATCCACTTTTTGCAGAAATTTCTAAAAAATTATAGCATAGGCCTATCTTTAGTAGCAAATAAACCCAGCAGAATATATACAAATTGAACATGGTTTATTTTTACCTCATGTAAATATTCTTAAAAGTGCGTTCAGTAGCTTTTATTAGCCTTTAACATGTGCAGACAAAAATATTATTACATCAATTAATTTAACAATGTGTTTTAGTTTTAAACAGCACCAGGCAGAAAAAAAGAAAACATGAGCAGGTACTTGTACAATATTGGTGTTGCACCAAATAGGTATCACAAAGATAAACTTCACTGAAACAGTCAAGATTCAAAACATTTTCAGATACATGGGAAAAAAAATTATACAAAGACAGGGCTGTTATTAATAACAATTGCAACAGACTTCTAGTCAATAGTCAAGTGAAATGTTATTTAAAAGGACAGTTCACCCAAAAATGTGAATTATGTCATCTACAACTGACATGGTACTGCAAAAAAAAAAAAAAAAAAAAAAAAACTTTCTTGTACATCATTTGAAAATAAAGAACAAAGATTCATGCACTCATGCCTGACATTTCAATGTGAAACTAAGAGAACTATACAATCTAAATTAAGAGCGGGTCTCCAAGTGTTTGTGTGCTTTTAGTATCTCTTGCCATGTGCCAGCTTGGGGAAACTACTTTTTTTTTTTTTTTTTTTTTCCTTTTGGTGCATGTTCAGTCCAAGTTCCTGTTGAGATTTTAAAAAAAGCTCAAATTGTACATGGATTCTCGAAGTTGTTCATACATGAGTCTTGGAAGCATAGGTTCCCTTCATCTGAACCTTCGACCCTCGTTCAGGATTTCTTCACAGGAAGACTGGAAATGACAAGAAATTAAATGAGTGAAAGTGAAGTATAGAGTAACATGCAGAACAGGTTGAGATTGAATTATCAAGTTCCAGTTCAAACATTGTTTATAAAATGCTAAACTTGCATTTCCAGTGGTCTCCAATTGTATCAGTCATGTGATCTTGTCAACAATGCTTTATGATATACTTAAAGGGTTACTCCACCCCAAAATGAAAATTCTGTCATTAATCACTTACCCCCATGTCGTTCCAAACCCATAAAAGCTTTGTTCGTCTTCAGAACACAATTTAAGATATTTTGGCCCAGAAAAATATGAAAAGCATAGTTAAAATAGTCCGTCTGCCATCAGTGGTTCAATCTGAACTTTATGAAGTGATGAGAATACTTTTTGTACACAAAGAAAATAAAAATAGCGACTTTATTCAACAATGTGTCGCATCTGCGTCACAGTAGCGCCATTTTGGAGAATATCCGCTGAATACAAACTGCGTACGCTGTTCTGTGTCAGCCGCACCACTCGGATACGCTGTTTTTGTTAAATAACGACTTTTTGAATAAAGTTATTTTTATTTTCTTTGCGTACAAAAAGTATTCTCATCACTTCATAAAGTTCAAATTGAACCACTGATGGCAGATGGACAGTTTTAACAGTATCCTTATGCTACGTTTCTGTGCCTTGACCGTGTAAGGACCCTTGCTGTCTATGGAGAGTCAGAAAGCTCTCAGACTTCATCAAAAATATCGTAATTTGTGTTGCAAAGATGAACGAAGGTCTTATGGGTTTGGAACGACATGAGGGTGAGTAATTAATGACAGAATTTACATTTTTGAGTGAACTAACCCCTTTGATTATTTTCAACTAAACAGCAACACAACAAAATGCTTTATACACAGTTTCATTACATATGTTCCTTACATTTGTATGAATTCCAACGTAGGTGCCATCTCCTCTGGATGTTTTATGTTTAAAATGAAATGAAGAGAATGTGTAGCTCAGCCACAATGGGGGAGGAAATGATAACTTCTTGAAAGACAGCAATGTGGAATCACCAATAACAATAATAAAAAAAAAGAAATTATAAACAACATATTGTAAATTCAGAAAGCCACTCCAAACATTTATTAAATCTTTCCTACCCAAACAACTTCAATAACAAAGTCAACTGAATAAATGAATCTATTACTAATTTTTGTCAGTATTGAACATCCCTAAAGGTAAATAAAAATGGAAGCATACGAGTAGCAAAATTCAATTTGAAATATGCAAAATGGTAATGCATTGCAATACATAAAATAGCAATGTAGTTCTGTATTTTTATTTACATTTTGCCATACGTGTCCAAATTTTTGTGCAAAATGAAAATTCAGTTATATAATTTACATTTGCCATTTTCTACACTAGTTTTAATATGCAAATTAAAAACATATTTTAACGCTTCATAAGTTAATTATTAACAATATTAAGTTAATTAAAACAAAAAAATATTACCCAAATTGATTAGATGTGTTTAACATGTCCAAGCAAAAACTGTAGCAAAATTATCATTTAAATGCTGTTTTTCCTAAATGCATTTAGACTTAGGGATAGGACACTTGGGATTGCATTTCCATCATAATACCGCATGATAATTGTAGCAAAATGCAGTGAGAATTTGAGGATGCATTCTGAGCCAAAGGTGCAGCAAAAGGGTAGCAAAATGCTGATTTAAATGTCTTTTATTTTTCTTAAATGCATTGACACTTACATATAAGACATTTCAATAACATTTTCATTTAATACCCCGCAATGAATAAGTCAATGTGGAAAGCGTTTGGTTGACGGTGAATATTGACCTATTGTGCGTCCTGTTGCTGAGCCCCACCTAAAGATTGACAGGTCAGGGGCGTGTTGCATTTTCAAATGCATTTCAAATCCACATTGACTTTAAATTCATAGCGAGGTATTAAATTAAAATGCAGTTGAAACGTCTTATATGTAAGTGTCAATGCATTTAAGAAAAACAAAAGACATTTAAATCACCATTTTGCTACCCTTTTGCTGCACCCTTGGCTCAGAATGCATCCTCAAATTCTCACTGCATTTTGCTACAATTATCATACAATACAGCAGCAATTACGATCTGTCATTAGAAAAGAAAACAGAAACACCATGAATGTCATGAACTGCTGTCCCTTTAAAACATGACTCACATCGACGCACATCTGACACATCCTTCACAAACTTCTCATGTGTGTGTGTAACAAACAAGACAATAAAATGTCTAAACCTACCTCGTTTGGCAGAAAGGGTAAGTTATCCTTGAAGAATTCCGCGATGTCAGATCTTCACCTAGTCGTATAATCTCTTTAAAAGAATAAAAAAAAAAAGTCGTACTGGTATCTTCTTTTCTTGACAGTTCCTCTGGCAGCTCCTGTTGAAGGCATACAGCGCTCTAAACACAGCTGTACACACTTCAGATTTAACGTTATCACAGCTGCTTAACATCACCTCAGTATGGCACGCGCAGTAACAAATACACCGCTTCAACAACAATTAAAAGTTAATAAACTTGTTTATAAAACTGAAAGTGAGCACACGGTAACACGTAACTTACCTCCACGTCGAGTGAGATATGACGGTGTGCTGAAAATGTTAAATGCGACGGCTCCAACATTCATTTGCTAAACAAGGAAGACAGCAACTAAGTTAACGTTACAGTTTGTTACATTTAACACAATATAATTCACCACGGAAGTGTAAGAACGGTTCCTCAAACCCGAAATCTGACTTTAAAATGAATTTTTTACCGATACTATCTCCGTGAATAATGGCGTCTGCTCAAGCACTGTTTTCGCGCCGATAATTGACTGAACTTCTTGTTCCCACAATGCAAAGCGTAATTTAAAAAATACGGAAAAACATCTGTAAAAACCAAATATGGAAAATTCCTTCAAATTATTATGGTATATTGTACTGTATTTTTACGGAATTTTTTTACAGTGTACATAAATAATAATAATAATAATTATTATTATTATTATTATTATTATTATTATTATTATTACATTTGACATTTCTGTCCCCCTCACTTCTGAAATGATTGCTACTCCCCTGCCTGTAACATAACTGAATATAAAACTTTAGCTATATGCCATGTTATCTTTATTTGGGCATCAAATATTTTGTGGGTCCACGTGAATTTTATTCTGTGGGAAAGGGGCCAAAATGGCTCTTTTGACGTTGAAGGTTGCAGCCCCCTGCACTAGGTCATCCCCATGGTACACTAAGGAATTGCAGGCTCTCAAGGGAAGGAATATTGAGCGCTTATATATGTATGTATAAAGCCGCTCAGAGTAAAATTTTAGTCCTAAGTGTGTCAAAATTCTAAGAATGACTTAATTTTACTCTTATTCCTAGACTTAAGAATAAGAGTGATTCATAAAGGTGTCTAAGTGTTAAGACTAGGGCTCAGCTCCTAAATTATTTAAGAGAGCTAGAGAGGTCTCCTAACCTTGTTAGGAGTAACAAGATGGCAGCAAAGAGGAGATGACAAACACTTTCCAGCAAAGGTATGACATATAGGAGTTATATCATGATATGGAGTTGATAAAACGATACGAACTTCAAGATCAAAAAGTCGTCTTTTTTTTTTGTTTTGTTTTGTTTTTTTGTAACTGACAAAGTAAGAAATTTAATAACCTCTTCAACTCAACAGGTCAATGCTCTAACTGCAGAAATGAAAGCAGTAATTAATGTTTTTTGGCTGGAAAATTAGGAAAAATGCAGCAATGCACCGGTGATGACACTGTAAGCAGGGTCTTTCATATTGTGGCACTAACCCCACCAAACACAACAGTGGTCAAAAGTGATGAGTGGATTTAAAAAAAAAAAAAAAAAAAAAAAAAATATATATATATATATATATATATATTATGACCCCACATTTCACTTAAACCATCAAAATACAAAGAAAAATAAAATAAAATACACTGACCAGTGTTGCCAACTGCTTTCAACTGAAAGTAGCTAAAACTGGTAAAGAGGTAACACTTTACAATAAGGTGTCATTGGTTAACACTAGTTAATATATTAATTAACATGAACTAACAATGAACAATACATTTGTTACAGTATCTATTCATCTTTGATAATGTTAGTTAATGAAAAAGATGACAAATCTGAGAATTTTTTAATTTTTTATTTTTTTGCAATGCATGCAACCGTCAGTGGCATTACTTTTTTTAATATACGTCTTTCTGCTCTAATTTAAGACATCTTAAAAGGCTCATTTTAGGCAAAATAAGACTTTTAAAGAACAGCAGAATCCCTGTCACTTTGAACACACATCATAACACATGCCATAAATATTTGAAATCGCACACATTTGCAATGACATTCTCTATGATTATGACCAAAGCATCCTTACAATTAAAAGCCACTAACACAAACACACATTTTTAAGAAAACAAAAGTAAACGTTCTTTGACTTACTGCACCGAATCTCAAATCCACCATACCTTTCGAACATCCAGAAGTGAATGAAACATTATTGAACCTGCGTATTAACGGTAAATGTAACGTAGGTACGTGACGTCGCCGCGCTACTGCGCATGCGTTTTATAGACATACCATACGTCACTTTGCACATGCGCGGTAAACACATACGTGACGTATGTACCTGACGTCACCGCGCTACAGTCTGCAACGAGGAGTACTTGCAAACAATGGCCTCAGGTTAGAGATAGGGTGACCTGACGTCCCGTTTTTCCCGGGAGTCACAATTCTTTGTCGATTAACTTAAAGTTAGTGAAGTCGGGAGAGGCAGAATCGCGCTGATAGAAATGCTCTCTCTCGCGCACCCTCCACTTCTTCAGTTCTCACACAGCGCGCGATCAGTTCTCAGTGCTCAGTTACACACACAGTAGTCCAAATGTCCATCGTGTAGAGTATCTCACATAAATACAGTCAGTTATGGCTTAAGTGAACGTAAACAGGTGGGTGAAAACTGAATGTGTGTCAGTATTACATGCATGCCTTCCGTCTTAAAGGGACAGCATTCCTAATTAAATACCTATCTGTGTCATTAATGTTAACCAACAAAAGATGTTAAATAAATGTAAACATGTTAAGTAAACCTACTGTATCTGAAAGAGTACTAAACCTTGTACTTAAGTAAAAGCATTGCTACTTGAGGAATAATTTGCTTGAGTACAAGTAAAAGTACAGAAAAATAATACGACATAAGTAAGAGTAAATAAGTAGTTTGCTGAAAAACTACTCAAGTTACTGTGCTAAAAAGTACTTTTTTTTCCTTTTTTTTTTTTTTTTTTTCTATTTTTACCCAAAATGAGGCGATGTGAGCATGTGGTGTTAAACACTCATGTAACGTCTGTTTCAAAAGTAAGACTCATAGAAGTATTCAACTTATGCTGTTCTAGGAAATCCCATATATGGACAAAATGCATCAGATATCACTACAGGTGAATAACATTCAAACACGACTGATGTTATATAATGATTTTGGAGCAAAACATGATATTAATCTCATAAATTGTCATGTTTGATGCTGTTACAGCCCTGCCCCTTTTTTCCTTTTTCTTTTCTTTTTTTTTTTTTTTTTTTTGTGTGTGTGTTTCTTTGCCTGCGTCCCGATGTGCATATTATCCATCCTAAATTCTATGTGGTATTAATAATTTTCAGTACTATTTAGGGAAGATAGGGTGGATAGTATGCACATTGGGACGCAGGGTTCGTGTGAGTTCTAGAGTCAAGTCAAGTCAAGTCACCTTTATTTATATAGCAGTTTTAACAATACAGATTGTGTCAAAGCACTTAACAGTATCAAATTGGAGGATATAGTGTCAGTAATGTATAATGATAAGATTAAACACTTAATTTTCAGTTAAAGGCATTTCATTATTGAATTCAGAGATATCATTGTCTAGCTCAGTTTAGTTTAAATAGTATCTGTGCAATCAAATCGACGATAATCGCTAGAAATTAAGTGTCTCCAACAGAGAAAGCCAGAGGCGACAGTGGCAAGGAACCAAAATTCCCTCTGTGACAGAATGGAGAAAAAAAAAACCTTGGGAGGAACCAGGCTCAGTCGGGGGGCCAGTTATCCTCTGGCCAGACGAAACCCGCAGTTCAATTCCAACCGCAGCCATGTCAGATTGTGTAAAGGGCTTATCTGGTTCCTGTGGTCTTGTCCCGATGGGGCATTTTAATTTATAATTTAATGTATTAGTTATATTTGTGTTTTATTCATTATTTGAAGTTTTTCATTTATATGATTTATTCATTTGCTATAATTGTAATGTATAGTTTAATGCATTTATTGTTTCTCGGTCTATTTTTATAATATATATTTGTTTGTTTATTATAATTTAAATTTATATTTTAATTCATTTAATATATTTCTGTTGTATATATCCTTTTACTTTTTACTTTACTTTTAGTCATTTAGCAGACGCTTTTATCCAAAGCGACTTACAAATGAGGACAACAGAAACAATCAATTATAGTATTAAAACAACTAAAACTGATCCAAAACTAAAAGCTAAAATTTTATAAATAGTATATATACACACACATTAAAAAAATTAATTAAATAAAAATGAGAAATGCATATAACAAAATTTCTAAACTTAACATTTAAATGAAAACAAAATAAAGCTACAAACAATTCAAAATATTAAGAGAACAAAAGCTATAAGAGTGTAATAATGATTCTAACATAAAACTAAGCCAAACACCAAAAACAACTGTGTATGTACACACACACACAGACATATATGCACACATACACACACGCATATCCATAAATTCAATATTATTTCATTTCCATGTAGTTTGTTGAAGTACTAAAATAACTCAAATTAAATAAAACTAAAACTTAATAAATAACTTATACAAACATAATAGAACATTACTACAACTGTAACTAAAATTAAAATAGATAACATATACAAATCAAACTACATTAGTTTAACACTAATCGTAAAAAAATAACTGTGCCAAACATACAAGTAAGAAATGGTTATAAAAACTGAAAGAGAAGTGAAACAAGTAATAGGAAAGAGAATAAATGAAAAGCGATACTTATACTTTGCTGGTGTCCCTGTCCAGTGGAGTCACACGGTAGAGTCGATGGTCTTTACACACTTCGGTCTTCACACGACAAGGGCTGCTGCGGTATAATAACCTTTTTTATCCCCGTCTAACAAATCACTAATTGAATTCAGCTAGACACACTTTCCTGTTAATCACAATAAATGGCCACGCAAGCACAGACACTAACAAGGTACGTACGAGACCAAACGCAATTTCAGCACGTCTCCACTCAGTAAACAAAACAAGCATTTCCTAGCAACGGCAACTGCGCTAAACACTAATGAGACAAGTAAATACACTTACGAGCTACTTTTAACTTCCGCTGATAGAC
>CM077242.1:34232297-34370649 GCA_039654775.1 Spinibarbus caldwelli
TAGTTATGTCTTATGATATTTAGTTGACTAAAACTAGACTAAGACTAAAACAATTCAGATGACTAAAATATGACTAAAACTAAATGGCAGTTTAGACAAAAACTAAATCAAAATTTGCTGTCAAAATTAACACTGTAGAGGAATACAACCATAGATTCAAACTTCCAAGAAGACTTTACTGAGAATGCCGATGTGGTACAGTACATAACACTAAACAATAACTGACAAAGGATAGACCAGAATAAGGAGTATAAATACACACATGGTAAATGAGGAAACTAAACAGGAACAGCTGAACAAGGATTAACCAATCTGAAACATAGCAACTAATGAGAACTCAGTTCAGTTCAATTCAATTTTATGTACATAGCACATTTAAAAACAACTATGGTTGACCAAAGTGCTTAACAATGTCCAGAAAAAAACTCACACACAAACAAGACAAATACAGTAAAAATGGCATAATGTCTCAGCTCAGCTCGAAATAAAAGCCAAGGAATACAGATGTGTCTTAAGTAACGACTTAAAAATTCCAACAGTCTGAGTAGTTCTTATGTGTACAGGTAAACTATTCCACAGATTAGGTGCCACCACTGAAAAAGCTCGGTCACCTTTATTTATTAACCTGGCTCTCGGAACATCGAGGAGCACCCGACTGGACAACCTCAGTGCTTTAACAGTAGAGTGGACATGTAAAAGCTTTGATAAATACGCAGGTGCCAACCCACTGAAAATCTTAAAAACAAACAATAAAATCTTAAAATCAAACCTGAAGCGGACAGGAAGCCAGTGTATTGAAGCTAAGACTGGGGTAATGTGCTCATACTTTTTAGTCCCAGTTAGAAGTCGAGCTGCTGCATTTGGACTAACTGTAAGTGTTGAAGAGATGACTGATCCAAACCAACATATAAAGAGTTACAGTAGTCTAGTCTAGACATTATAAAAGCATGAATTACACTTTCAGACTCCTTATGTGGCAGGTAGGGCTTGACTTTATATATACTTTCAGCATATAAACAACATAGGGCCCAATATTGACCCTTGGGGGACGCTACAAAAAAGAGGGGCAGCAGATGAAGAAAATTCACCAAGGCGAACAGAAAAACTTCTGTCTGTCAAATACGATTGAAACCATTTAAGGGCTATGCCCTTAATGCAGACACTGTTCAAGTCTAGATAATAGAATTGAGTGGTTCACTGTATCAAAGGCCGCAGTCAAATCCAAAAAGACTAAAACAGCAGAGTTACCAGAGTCCACAGCTAAAAAAGATCATTAGAAACTCTTAAAAAAGCAGTTTCTGTACTGTGACGGGGCTTAAAACCAGACTGACATTTTTCATAAATACTAAATTCATCTAGAAATGACTGAAGTTGATTAAGAACAACTCTCTCCAAGACTTTCGATAAAAAGGGGAGTTTAGATATAGATCTAAAATTAGACAAAATTGAAGGATCGAAATTATTCATCCAAATTATAAAACTCATAACAGACACGGCAGGAACTAAACTACACAGAACATAACTGTGACATTAGCTCCCCCTCTTGGAAGGCATGACCTCACGCTACAACAGTAGATGATCGACAAGAGGGCGGAGGCTTAGCTGGAGGGCATGGTGCTGGAAAAGGTCAGGAAGCTGGAGAAGACAGAGGAGACCAATACCATGGTGGAGCTGACAGTGGGAAGAACCAGGATGGAGCTTTGACCGAAGGACTGCACGGTACCGAAGCCGATCAGTGGAAGTGGAACCAGGGTGAGTGGAGGAATTGGCGGAGTAGAGAGGCCGACAGACCAGGGCAACATCGAAGGCCTAGAAGCCCAAGATGGAGGTGGACCCAGGGAATCAGCTGACCCGGGCGACGATGGAGCAAGAAATGACGATGGGGAAACCAGACGAAGGGTCGAGGTGCAGCCAGAGACCCGGAAGTCTGTGGCGAAGCTGACTAAAGACCGACCGAGGTTTGTCCGGATGGAATGAGGAAGCCCAGAGGAGTCCTAGGGCAGATGGGCCTCAGTGGAGACAGAGCCAGAGCTTCGGCAGGCTGACAGGCTGAGGTGAAGATATGGGCCTGGAGGGCCAAAGTAGCTTCAAAGTGGCTTATTGGAACATAGTGTGCAAACTTTTTTTCCTACCACATGCCAATATTACATTGTTGCTTTTTGCAGAGCAAATTTTGTTTGTGAAGGCTGGAAATAGTACGTTTTCATCAGTTATTATATCTACGGATCGCTGCATTTCTTACAGATTTCTGCTCATTCAAAATCGGATACAGATGAACTAGCTTACAGATTACATTTGTTTGAATGCATTATTGAGAGAGCATTTGTGTGAATAAGTGCTGTACCTGTTTAAATCATGCTTTCACCCGAAAAATATTCAGTAGCCTATCTAGAAGGAACAAACAAATTCCTTGAGGTCTATAACTTCCCACTCATGTCCATTGCTATCATCATAACCATCACATTATTTCTGATTTGAGTGATCCATCTGTATCAAGCTAGCTAAATATGTTTAACTTATAAATTCTTGCTAAATATGCAGTTATATTATGGGCTGTTGGCATGAATTCTGCTCATGATGGGGAGGTAGTGGAGTACTCTTGGAGCGAGTGAAAACCACGACGCTCTGACTTTTAAAAAATCCGCTCCTCCCTCCATTCAAAATCACACTGCTCCACTCCGCGCTCCGCTCCCACTCCGCTCACATACTCTGACTTAGATACATCAGGGCTGTACAGTGTGAAATATATGCTATGAAAAAACTGGTCTGTGCAATGAATAAATTTAACACTGTAACACGCGTGCAATACAGATTTACATGTTCATAACACAGCTGCTTCAAAGTGATTTCGTTGTGCTTCTTTGTGTGTGAGATTGATTAGGCTATACTTGGTAGTTAGGGGTGTGCGATAAGATGATTTTTGATCTTGGACGACTAAAATGTCTCCATGATCTGCTTTTGAAGAAATATCGTAGTATCGCGCTACAGCGTGCATTCTATCAGTTGCAGTTCTGGCACCTCCGTCTCAATATACTGTACAACGCAACATACATTCACATCAGTGTTAACTGGTAGTAGTAGAGTTACACTCACGGGACACTGCACTTATTCGCAATCACAAAAGTGCATTATTTGCAGCTGTTTTAAAGCCTTGCCGGTTAAACGTGAATTAATTCACATGCTGTTCCGACGTGCACTTTTTCTGAGCTCGTACACCTGAAGGGCGCACACTAAGAGCCTGTCAAACAGCGCCTGATTACTGAACTAAGTTATCTATTACTAAGTTATATATTACTGACTAATTTTGCATCTAATACTGTCAGAAACACACAAAGTTTACATATAAACACAGTTATGTCTAAAATGAAAGTAAACAGTTGAGAGAGAAACGGATGCATGCAATTAACAGGGGACAAGAAACTGCTTGGTTACCCACATTCTTCAAAATAACTTATGTTCAACAGAATAAACAAATTAATTCAGGTTTAAAACAACTTGAGAGTGAGTAAATGGTGGTATAAAAAAAAAAAAAAAAAACTTTGACAGAATTGACAGACAAATGACAGAATTTTCATTTTTGGGTGAACTATATTATTTTTATGTTAATAAAACAACAAAACACAGAGAAAAATCACTCACTGCTCATGTCCAATGAACTTTAATACAGTTGCTTTAAAAAAATGTATAATTGATGTAAATAGTGTATATTGTCAGGCTCGTGTGTGTTATGTCTTGTGTTTTGTTCCCCATATGCCCATATTTGGTGCTTCCTGTTCCTGTCCCTGATTGTGTTTGTTTGATTTGATCCCAGGTGTGTCCCTTTAGTCCCCTCGTTATGTTGTGAGTATTTAGGCCCCGTGTTTCCTGTCCGGTATTAATCGTCAATTCCCCTTGCTACGTGTGTGTGTCCTGCATGGTCCCTGTAGATTCCCTGAATCTCCTTTGTCTCCTCGTCTCCAGCACAGTAGGCAAGCGTGACAGAATATCGGACCACAAACAAAAGGTGAGCGCCGTTCTTCTCCCCGTTTTGTTTTCCCGTTTTTTGAAAAGTTTTTGGTTCTGTTTTTGTTCTCCCCATGGCATGGAAACCACTGCTCACTCAAGCCCGCCGTACGCGGGGAAGTCCTGCCCACCGCTGTCCGCGGCTCCGAAGTCCTGCACGCCGCCGTCCGCGGCTCACTCAAGCATGCCACCGTTCGCGGCTCACTCAAGCATGCCACCGTTCGTGGCTCACTTAAGCCTGCCGCCGTCTGTGGCTCACTCAAGCCCGCCGCCGTCCGCGGCTCACTCAAGCCCGCCGCCGTCCGCGGCTCACTCAAGCACACCGCCGTTCGTGGCTCATTCAAGCCTGTTGCCGTCCGCGGCTCACTCAAGCCCGTCCATCTCACATGTGCCCCTAGGATTGCTGGTGGAGTGTGAGGGGAGGTCGTGGGCTCCAGCTCCAGAGCGCCCTCCAGTGCCCGCTCCTTGAAAGTTCACTCCAGTGATGGCTCAAGCCCCTGACCAGAGTCCAGTGATGGCTCCAGCCCCTGAGCAGAGTCGAGAGATGGCTCTAGCCCCTGACCAAAGTCAAGTCATGTCCCCAGAAGTCTTGTCTTGTGTCCACAGGAACAGATCTTGTTGGTCTTGTCATGTCTTGTCTGTTGGGGTCCCTCAAAAGCTGGCAGCTTCTCTTGTCAAGACCACGGAGGCCATTCCCAAGCTGCTTACTTCTCCGGCTGCCTCAGTGGAAGCTGTTCCTGTGTTTAGCCCATGGAGGGCTCCTGTTCCTATGTTTAGCCCACGGAGGGCTCCAGTTTTTATGTGTACTGAAATAAATAAACTAAAATTCAAATTTCAATATTTCAATATATTTCAAATAAATTTCAACTCAAATTGTGAAACTCGTGTATTAAATAAATTCAATGCACACAGACTGAAGTAGTTTAAGTCTTTGGTTCTTTTGTGATGATTTTGGCCCACATTTAACAAAAACCCACCAATTCACTATCTCAACCAATTAGAATATGGTGACATGCCAATCAGCTAGTCAACTCAAAACACCTGCAAAGGTTTCCTGAGCCTTCAAAATGGTCTCTCAGTTTGGTTCAGTAGGCTACACAATCATGGGGAAGACTGCTGATCTGACAGTTGTCCAGAAGACAATCATTGACACCCTTCACAAGGAGGGTAAGCTACAAACATTCATTGCCAAAGAAGCTGGCTGTTCACAGAGTGCCATATCCAAGCATGTTAACAGAAAGTTGAGTGGAAGGATAAAGTGTGGAAGAAAAAGATGCAAAACCAACTGAGAGAACTGCAGCCTCATGAGGATTGTCAAGCAAAATCGATTCAAGAATTTGGGTGAACTTCACAAGCAATGGACTGAGGATGGGGTCAAGGCATCAAGAGCCACCACACACAGATATGTCAAGGAATTTGGCTACAGTTGTCGTATTCCTCTTGTTAAGCCACTCCTGAACCACAGACAACGTCAGAGGCGTCTTACCTGGACTAAGGAGAAGAAGAACTGGACTGTTGCCCAGTAGTCCAAAGTCCTCTTCTCAGATGAGAGCAAGTTTTGTATTTCATTTGGAAACCAAGGTCCTAGAGTCTGGAGGAAGGGTGGAGAAGCTCATAGCCCAAGTTGCTTGAAGTCCAGTGTTAAGTTTCCACAGTCTGTGATGATTTGGGGTGCAATGTCATCTGCTGGTGTTGGTCCATTGTGTTTTTTGAAAACCAAAGTCACTGCACCCGTTTACCAAGAAATTTTGGAGCACTTCATGCTTCCTTCTGCTGACCAGCTTTTTAAATATGCTGATTTCATTTTCCAGCAGGATTTGGCACCTGCCCACACTGCCAAAAGCACCAAAAGTTGGTTAAATGACCATGGTGTTGGTGTGCTTGACTGGCCAGCAAACTCACCAGATCTGAACCCCATAGAGAATCTATGGGGTATTGTCAAGAGGAAAATGAGAAACAAGAAACCAAAAACTGCAGATGAGCTGAAGGCCACTGTCAAAGAAACCTGGGCTTCCATACCACCTCAGCAGTGCCACAAACCGATCACCTCCATGCCACGCTGTATTGAGGTAGTAATTAAAGCAAAAGGACACCCTACCAAGTATTGAGCACATATACAGTAAATGAACATACTTTCTAGAAGGCCAACAATTCACTAAAGATGTTTTTTTTTTTTTTTTTTTTGGTCTTATGAAGTATTCTAATTTGTTGAGATAGTGAATTGGTGGGTTTTTGTTAAATGTGAGCCAAAATCATCATAATTAAAAGAACCAAAGACTTAAACTACTTCAGTCTGTGTGCACTGAATGTATTTAATACACGAGTTTCACAATTTCAGTTGAATTACTGAAATAAATGAACTTTTCCACAGCATTCTAATTTATTGAGATGCACCTGTAATGCAGTCCCATATTGACTGCATCATCTACAGACCTGTTTGCTTGGTAGGCAAACTGCAAGGGGTCTAGTAAGGGTCCAGTGATGTCCTTCAGATAAGCCAGCACCAGTTTCTCAAATGACTTCATGGCCACAGACGTTAGAGCTACAGGTCTGTAGTCATTAAATCTGGCATACTAATGTAAACGTCTGCACTACTGCACAGCTAAAAGTGCTTTAAAAAGGCAAATAAGATAGGCTAATAAAAGACAAAAAAAGTCACATGTTTATAGTGTGGTGTGATCATCTGTGTGTTCACCACATTGATTTTAAAGAGACAACTGTATGTGATGCCTTACGCAGGCTGAGCTCTATGATCGAAGATCACAGAAGATAAATGATCGGCGTACGGTAAATAAAAATTACCTACACCTTGATCTACATGACAAAGAAAATGTAGGCTATAGTTTTTATTCTGTGTGAACTCGCATGTGTATGTGTTAACTCATTAAAGCCCTTTGGAAAATTAACCATGTTTTTACTATAGTAACTATGGAATTTGTCGTAAAATCAGTACCCACAAATTTAACATTTGTTTCATTATAGTAACTATAGTTACATTTTTGTAAACTATGGCAATACAAATGGGAGGCTAATATATCCGTCAAAAATGGCTGCTATTGCCATATATATAAAAAAAAAACCTTACTACTCAGGCCTACTGGTAAATTGCTGCTAAAAACTGGTCAATGAAGTATATAAATCTGAACATTATTTTATTGTCAAAACACTGCACATAAATACATATATATTTTTTGCAAACAAATGATCAATAAGTAAGTTAAATGATCACACAGGTCAAAATGTTTTACTTCACTTTTCTACAGCTTAGGGATCTAAAATGGGAATCGATAAGTATTGAAATCAATAATCAGAATCAGAATCGGAATGGATAAAATTCAAACAATACCCAACCCTAGCCACATGTTGTGAAGTCCACTGATTTCTGAGCATTTTATGAACAATGATCAGCAAAATTAATAAAAGATGGTTCTTTGGCTCACGTGCACACCCACGGCCATACCGAGAGAAAGTATTTTCCAGTTTTATTTTTCACATAATTCACAATATTACAATACCTTTCTCCCCAGCCTGGCACAAACGGCTCGATTAGTTCCGGGTTTGATGAAGGCTCGCTGTCCCAGTGTGTTGTGATTGGCAAACAGCTTAGAAGGTGTTTCAGTATTGCCACGCCCCTTGCCAAAGCAGCAAGTTCATGAATATTGCTATATCAATTCAGACCCCAAGAATATTGAACAAGAGCATCGTGCAGAACCTTTGCACGCACGGATATTACAAGACATATTAAAGTGGTAACGTTATTGTTGTTGTTTTTTTTTTTAGCTAAATCATGTTTTAGATGGGATGTCAACAACAGCTTAAAAATAACAGTGCAATGGTAATATGTATTATGTTTATTGTTCTTTAATTCTAACATTATAACCTGAATTGCAGTGAAACTGTTATACAGTTGAATTTATTTATACCATAGTCCCACAGAGTTACACTATTTGTGGTGGCATATATATGCAAATTCATTCTCTACCAGCAGGAGTGGCAGAGATCGAGGTTTCCCCGGTAATGCTGTACACAAAGCAGTGCTCCTCTCACAAACTCTGCTTTATCAGACATTACATGCAAGATGAAATGAAAATGACATCCATAATTTTCTGAAGACAGTCGGTTTCCTTCAGAAATACAGTGATGTAAAAACACCCACACCGGGTTTCAATTTTGAAACGTGCAGTGCTCAACCAAGCGTTCTCCCCACCCGCCAACCATTTGAATTTCCGTAGGTGGGATTTATTTTACTGATATTCTAATGGGACGCTTTGTGACATCACAAACACCGGAAAACAACGCTGTAGTCCAAACGAGCCGTTCGTTGTAGTTCTTGAAAAGGGATTTTTTTTTAAACTACATATCTCCCTTTGGAGTGGACTTTGAGATTTGTAACTTTGTAGATCTTTTCTATATTTGTTATTGTATTTCTGATGTTATCTATTTTATCTGTGAAGAAATTCATAAAGTCATTACTATTAAACTGTGAGGGAATATTTAGATCGGGTGGCGTCTGGTTATTTGTTAATCTAGCCACTGTGCTAAATAAAAACCTTGGATTGTTTTGGTTATTTTCTATGAGTTTGCGGATGTGCTCTGCCCTGGCAGCTTTTAGAGCCTGTCTATAGCTGGACATATTGTTTTTCCTCCCAATTCTAAACATTTCGCAGTTAGTTTTTCTCCATTTGCGCTCAAGATTACGAGTTTCTTTCTTGAGAGAATGGGTATTACTGTTGTAACCTTTTTTAATTTGACAGGGGCAACAGTCTCTAATATATCAGAGAAGATGTTGCTAGTCATTTCATCTTGTTCATGTGTATTTATGGTTACACAGCGCAGTTGAGATAAAACAGGCATGTTATTTGTGAATCTGTCTTTGGTGAAAACAAGCAAATTATTTATATAGCAATCTCTTTGTGCTTCACAGACACATATCATATCTACTTCTGATTTATTCATCCATCAGATTGCACGTTTTACATGACATCCTCGTTATACTGTAAATTCCATGTTCATGACTGTACCAGGATTCCCTCTGCATCGCGGAAATCATATGACCTTAATTTATAACTTTTTATAAATGTGACACACCTTTATCTGCACAGTGATGGTGTCCTTGAATATGAGCGAAGATTTTTTTTTTTTTTATGAGCGAAGGTTTTGCAGAATATGAGCGAAGAGGGTTTTGCAGCCACTTTGCGTCCACATTTTTTGCAAATTGGATCCGTCCTCAAGGACAACCCTGCGTGTTATATACAGTCTGAAAATTTTTGCCCCCTTCCCGTTTTTTTTTTGTTTTTTTTTTTTGCATGTTTGTCACACTTGAATGATTCAGATCATCAAACGAATTTTAATATTACACAAAGATAACCCAAGTAAATACAAAATGCAGTTTTAAAAATGATTTCATTTATTAAAGGAAAAAAGCTGTCCAAACCTACCTGGCCCTACGTGAAAAAGTAATTGCCTAATGATTGGTTGTGCCACCCTTAGCAGTAACAACTGCAATCAAGCGTTTGCAATAACTGGCAATGAGTTTTTCACATCACTGTGGAGGAATTTTGGCCCACTCTTCTTTGCAGAATTGTTTTAATTCAGCCACATTGGAGGGTTTTTGAGCATGAAAGGACTGTTTAAGGTCATGCCACAGCATCTCAATCGGATTTAAGTCCAGACTATGACTTGGCCAATCCAAAACCTTAATTTTGTTTTTCTTGAGCCATTCAGAGGTGGACTTGCCAGTGTGTTTGGGATCATTGTCCTGCTGCATAACCCAAGTGCACTTGAGCTTGAGGTCACAAACTGACAGCCGGACATTCTCCTTCAGGATTTTCTGATAGACTGTAGAATTCATGGTTACATCAATTATGGCAAGTCGTCCAGGTCCTGAAGCTGCAAAGCAGCCCCAGACCATCACACTACCACCACCATGTTTGACTGTTGGTATGATGCTCTTTTTATGAAATGCTCTGTTGAATTTATGCCAGATGTAACGGGACACACACCTTCCAAAAAGTTCAACTTTTGTCTCATCGGTCCACAGAATACTTGTTCAAAAGTCTTGGGGATAATCAAGATATTTTTTGGCAAATGTGAGACGAGCCTTTGTGTTCTTTTTGGTTAGCAGTGGCTTTTGCCTTGGAACTCTCCCATGGATGCCATTTTTGCCCAGTCTCTTTCTTATTGTTGAATCATGAACACTGACCTTAATTGAGGCAAGTGAGGCCTGCAGTTCTTTATATGTTGTTCTGGGTTCTTTTATGACCTCCTGGATGAGTCATTGTTGCGCTCTTGGAGTAATTTTGGTAGGCCAGCCACACCTGGGAAGGTTCACCACTGTTCCAAGTTTTCTCCATTTGTGGATAATGGCTCTGCCTGTGGTTTGCTGGAGTCCCAAAGCCTTAGAAATGACTTTATAACCCTTTCCAGGCTGATACATGTCAACTATTTTGTTTCTCATCTGTTCTTGAATTTCTTTAGATCGCAGCATGATCTGTTGCTCTTTAAGCATGCTTCACTTTGTCAGACAGGTTCTGTTTAAGTGATTTCTGCCTGGGTGTTTCTAGTGAAATTTAACTCAGCTTTCTAAAAAAGTGTGGTTAATCACAGTTCTTTCATGATTTAACAGGAGGGGGCAATTAATTTTTCACGTAGGGCCAGGTAGGTTTGGACAGCTTTTTTCCCTTAAAGGGGTCATATGATGCTTTTTTAAATTTTGTAAATTTGGTGTAACAGAATATGTTGACATGCTTTAATGTTCAAAAAATACATTTTTCAAATACTGTACATTATTGTAGGTCCTCTATGCCCCGCCTCTCTCAAACACGTAGTTTTCTACAAAGTCCCTCCTTCCGACAAGCGCAGTCTGCTCTGATTGGCCAACTGGCACAGTGCATTGTGATTGGCCGAACACCGCAAGCACTCGTCGGAAATGTAACGCCCCTTTCCATAATCGCGAGCTTCATCTTTCAAAATAAATGTAAAGACAGTTAATAATGTCCTTAGTTTTACCATCAGTTCAAGCCTGAAAGGGGAACAGAGTCGTGTGACAGACACAGTGATGAAACTCATATGTATTTGCACAAAAGCCCCGATTAAGACAGCTGATTCCACTGTGATCTGACCCTGTCTCTCTCTCTCTCACACACACAATGCTCAAAACTCTGCATTAGAACAGTCAATAGCAAATACTTAAACTAATAACAAAACATACTTACAGTAGTTGATTTAGAAGCTCCAGATTGTCATGGCAAAGTTAGAATTACCTCCTCTCCTAGGTCATCGAAACGGTCGTCCATAAAATGCGTTGCTGTTCTGTTGTAAGTAATCTTAATGATTCCTAACTGCATCTGCTTTCAGAAGGCCAAATAAAGTGCTTTTGCTTTTGCCTAGAAACACACAGCGTCTCCCTTACATGACTGCGTCAACACTACTGTGGTTACTGAAACCATGGCTTCTTTCTATGCGTGAACATTTGTGCGGCATTATGCAAATATTTTCACATCGTGACGTAGATGTGGGGCATGTTTTAATGAGGCATTTTAGGGGGGCATAGCATTCTTAACTTTGATAAAGAATATCTCTTTGGTTTTGAGACTTTAGTCTTTGCAACTTCAGGGACCTTATCTATGCACGAACAACTTGTAACACTCCAAAGAGAAAGGAAAACTTGAAATCGCATCATATTATCCCTTTAATAAGTGAAATCATCATTTAAAAACTGCATTTTGTATTTACTTGCATTATTTTTGTGTAATATTAACATTTGTTCTGAATGATCTGAATCTTCTAAGTGTGACAAACATGCAAAAAAAAAAAAAGGGGAAAAAACCAGGAGGAGAAAAAACCTTTTCACGGCACTGTAGGGCTGCACGATAAATCAAAATGAAATCGCAATCACGATTAGACAGAAGCTGCAATTTACATGCGAATCTTTCAGTGAAGCACGGTTCTGTGATCACCGGTAAATCTTCATCTGAAGGCCAGAGGGTGCTCTCACGCGGAAACTCCAAATACACCCCACAGAGGAAACCCAGGAAATGCCTATAGCAGTTGCTGAATAAACAGAAGATTTAACTATTTTCATTGATTCAACATGACTAATAAACACACGACTATGACAATATATGGTTTATCTGAGTTCTTATTATAATTTTCATTATAATAAAGTATATTTATAATGCAATGCCTTTATAACTGCTTGGAATACTTTGAAATATGGTGCGTGCCTGTGTAAGAAGCCACATCATCTCACAGAAGGATTTATTTCAAACACATTATGAAGCGAGTCTGGAGTAAAAACATGTTATTAAATGTGGTATTTTCACATGCTTTCAGATAGAACAGCATTTACTACACAGAGCCGTAGTTCACTGAGAAGCTACACAAACAGCTGTCATTATCGCGACTGATTTCTTCGATTTCATTACCTTGCAATAATATCGTCTGTATTTTTTTTTTGCGTAACCTGTCAGTGAACTACGGCTCTGTGTAGTAAATGCTGCTCCAACTGAAAGCACGTGATGGAGATTTACTGCTGATTACAAAATCGGCTTTACTGACAAAATGCGCATGGAAATCACATTCGATTTAATCGTGCAGCCCTACGGCACTGTATGTTCAACTCTCTTAACAGTGTAATTGAATTGCAGTTGTAATGTCACCATAATACATTTGAAGTTCATGCTAAGGAAATACTATATTTCAAAACTTAAATACAAGAATTGATAGTTAAAGTGTATTTAAGTTTACTTGGAATATTTTCACTTGCCACATTTACTTTACTTGCCACAAACAAGTTTATTTAAAGTCGGCATGAAATCAAAATGGACTATTTACTATTGCACATTGCTAGTCTTGATGTTAACAATTAATCCGTGCAAGTTAATCCGCTGAAAAAAAATTGTCTTGGTAATCTTTATTAAAAATCTGAACATATACTTCCGTTCTGGAATGGCATTCCTTTTTTGATGATGTCAGTTTGATGGCTTGGGCAGAATATCCTTAAACACCCCTCCAACCGTTAGTTTGCTATGAGTGAGAGACAGAGAGGAGGAGCGCTAAAATAAAACCCTGCCCTCTACTCAATATTCCATTTTTGCTGGAAATACATCACTACACTGAACTAAAGTCGGCAGCAAATTCTGGTTCACGCGGACTTTAATACAAATTTAGTTGAACTTCAGCACTGCTTTTGGACAACTAAAATGCATTTAGGACAAAATTAGTTGTTCCAATTTAACAGACTTTAGGTATAACAATTTATAGTATGCCACAAATACATTTAGTTATACCAAAGCACATACTAATAAACTGTGCTTAAGTATACCGTTTTTTTTTTTCATTAGTTACTGCCTAACAGATTTATCATTTATGCTGCACCGCGATTTTCACTTGCACGTGTCAGAGAATTATTATGAAGGCAGCTGACGTTATTTGCAGTTTTACTCACAAAATACAATTCCTGCTCATCAATAAGGTGAGAACCAGACCTGTTATTAACCGAAATACCCAAATTATTAAAGAGGTCATATTATACTTTTACGCTGCTGGTAATTATGTTGAGATGATGTTAAATTTTTTTTTCGTTAAATGTTTTTGTTTTTACTGTATATTTTAATATGGAACTATTATTTCTAATTATTTCTAATTATTCTGCTGTCTTGGCCAGGACTCCCTTGAAAAAGAGATTTTGAATCTCAATGGGATTATCTCCTTTTAAAATCAAGGTTAAAAAAAAATAAAAATAAAAATTACGTGGTGTTTGAACATTGTGTGTTCACAGTGTGTGTAAAGAACCACCCTATAATCGTAAAAATCCACCTACCCCATAAATCATAAGCATTGTCTAAGAACAGGCTCTTCCAGTTTTCTCCCTACGATGACATCATAGTATGGAAAAGCTCCGCCCACTGGTGACAATCTCTGCCCAATTAGCATAGATCCCACCCTGAGTGAGCCGCACACAGTCCACCATGTTTATACCCTCGCTAGAGTAGATAGTCATAAAATGTCTCAGCTATTTAAACATTGTAACTCTTGATTTTGGCTGCAATAATAAACTCCCAGAATCTGAGCCACTGAGGATGCAGTGGATTCTTTTCACTTGTTCGCCAAGAAATTAGCTAAATTTGTATGTTTGTATGAACCATTGTAAACTGGACTGCTTTGCAATTGTAGTCGGTTATCTTCTGCGTTGGGTGCGTCAATAATAAAAGAGACCTTATACCATGATGCAGTTGTCATGTGGTTTACCTTCGGCTTCTCGGTTTCTGTATTAAAGTATAACAGGAAAAGAAAACAAATACTATAATGATCCATTTACATACCTGTATCAAAGTATAACAGACCCCACCCGAGCCTGTCAATCATTGCATACTGTTACAATGTACATTCATATAACTGGAAATACATTCAAACCTCTCATGGATCATTAAAGGTAAACAGATACAACTTCACACAATAATAAACGTGTAACTCATAACACCAGTAAAAGAGAGTTCATTTTCCGAGCGCCCGGAAATTACATCAGCTCTACCCTCGCGCTTACACATGACATAACTTACGTATACAGTACTTCCTGAACATTTTATACAGACTAACAATTTCATACAAAGGGAAAGGCAAAACCAATAACAAAATAATACAAATTATAAATGTATAAAGAGATATAAAAACACAACAGTATTGTGCTTGTGATCACATGACCATTTATCACGGTGCAATTTTTCCTTATACATATTTCAAAATAAAAGCCTCTTGCATTAGTACCATTAGTTAATAATAATAATTTCAATAATCTACCACACAAGTACAACGCAGGATTTGCAGAAGGTGCTTCTCAAAGATGGATCAATACCAACTCTTCGTGGTCCAACTTCATATCCACAACACACAAGTATCGCACATTATAAAATGTGTGTTTGCAAAAGCCTTTCTGAATATGCTTATGTGGCTAAAGTTTTCATTGTCTCTTACTGTATTCACATAGAACAGAGCTTGTTATTTTTAACCCAAAATGCTCACTGCCTATAAAATTCAGAAGCACAATTTTATTACTTCTTAAAAATAAAACTAATGGCATAGCTCTGATCTTCATGAATACAGTCAGAGACAGTGGTAACTTAAGCCACATTAACCATACAGCGTGCTAACAAGCACATTCACAAAATATAACGTGCTGTACTTACATGTTCTGAATACGAAGTTGGACAAACAATTGGTATTGATCCATCTTTGACAGTTCTTCTCGCTTTGTGAGGTTCTCCACACTCCAGTTGTTGTTGCTAGAGTACCCAAATTAGCACAAGCTGTAAAGGACTCTAAGGTTTCCATGATGAGTAAAACTTTCTAAATGCCGTTGGCAGGTGTGAGGCTTCTATTCTGTGTGAATTCATGTGTGCCTGTTTAAGTTTCCTTTTTGAGTGAAACTACTTCTACACTTTGTTATCATGTGTAAGACTTTTCTCTGGTGTGAATTCTCATGTGCCAGTTAAGGCTTCCTTTATTAGTGAAACTTTTTCCACACTGTTGGCAGTTGTAAGGCTTCTCTCCAGTGTGAATTCTCATGTGGGTGTTAAGGATTGCATGCTGATGGAAACTCTTTCCACATTGAGGGCAGGTGTAAGGCTTCTCTCCAGTGTGAACAGTCATGTGCCAGTTAAGGCTTCCTTTATGAGTGAAACTTTGCCCACACTGTTTGCAGGTGTAAGGCTTCTCTCCAGTGTGAATTCTCATGTGGGTGTTAAGGCTTCCTTGTTGACTGAAAGTTTTTCCACACCTGTCGCAAGTGAAGGGACTCTCTCCAGTGTGTATTCTCATATGGACTTCAAGGTTTCCATGTTGAGAAAAACTTTTCCCACAGTGTTGGCAGGTGTAAGGCTTTTCTTTGGTGTGAATTCTTATGTGCCTGTCAAAGCTTCCTTTATGAGTGAAACCTTTTCCACACTGTTTGCAGGTGTAAGGCTTCTCTCCAGTGTGATTTCTCATGTGGTGGCTAAGGTTTCCTTGATGACTGAAACGTTTTCCACACTGTTGGCAAGTGAAGGGACTCTCTCCAGTGTGTATTCCTTTGTGGACTTTAAGGTTTACAAGTTGAGCAAAACTCTCACCACACTGCTGGCAGGTGTAAGGCTTTTCTCCAGTGTGAATTCTCATGTGCCTCTTAAGGCTTCCTTTAAAAGTGAAACTTTTCCCACAGTGTTGGCATCTGAAAGGGGTCTCCCCAATTTGGACTTTAAGGTTTCCTTGTTGATTGAAACTCTTTCCAAACCGAAAGCAAGTGAAATCACTTCTAGTTGTTCCAGTCTTTTGAGCTTTTTTTCGTGTGGAAATCTTTTCTGTTTGTGAACACCTAAAATGTTTTTTTCCAGCTGTGAAATCATGCAGATTCTCGTATTGATCTTTCTCTTCAATGTCACTGAGAGCTTCTTTCTCTTTTTTCAAAGCCATTAGGTCTAAAGTGAAAAAACAAACAAAAGTTATCCCCAGTTTAATGGCACAATACAACAGACATCGAAATATTTAGGTAATTAATGAATCAAAATCAACAACAGGTATGCTTGATCCTGTATCAGAGGTGTCCAAACCTGCTCTGAAGGGCCACTGTCCTACTTGTCCCAATACACCTGCCGGAAATTTTCAACTCAGGCCCTTGAAACCCCCTTTCCTTCAGAGTTTAGCTCCAACCCTAATCAAACACACCTGAACATGCTAATCAAGGTCTTCTTTGTTATTTGAAAGCTAAAGGCAGAAAGCTCTATTTGAAAGCCCAAGTTTGCAGAAAAGGGGACCTTGAGGGCTAGAGTTGAGAAACGCTGCTCTTCCAAGAACCTTTAAGCTAGCAGTTAAACCCTTTATTAAAATAAAGAACAGTTTGACCCAGGAGATATAGTTAATTATAGACTTATCTCAATTAGGGATGCTAATAATTAATCACTGATCCATTAATTGACAAAAAATGATAATAAACCAAGGAAACTGAGACTGTCTAAATGGTCAAAAAAGTTAATGATACACTATATTGCCAAAAGTATTGGGTCACCCCCTTCTAATGAACAGGTTTGACTACTTTAGTAATTTCCATGAGTACAAATATTAATGTTTAAGCATATAATGATATTCTAGGGAATTGTGTGCTTCTAATTTTAAAGCAACAGTTTGGACAGGACCCTTTTCTATTCTAACATGACAATGCGTCTGTGTATAAGGCAAGGTTCAAAAAGAAATGATTGATTTAGTCAGTGTGGAAGAACTTGACTGGTCTGCAGAAAGCCAAGTCCTAATCCAAGCTGAACACCTCTGGTGTGACTTTAAATGCAGATCTTGAGCCAAAAACTCATCACCAAACACCAAACCAAGATTTATTGGTTTTAACTAGGGCTGCAACAACTAATCGATAAAATAGATTATTATCGATAATGAAAATCGACAACGATTCTCATTATCGATTAGTCGGGTCTGCCCACAGTGCACGTCCAACTTCAGCCGGTCGAGTCAAATTAACATTACAGCACTGAATAACGCATTTCTATGACCAAAATGCATCTAAAAATAGTGGAGGAAACAGAATGAGATGCTGTGGGAGAAGTACGTGATCCAAGCTGCATAAAACATGAGAATTCTTTATTTTAAGCTTTAAGCTAATGCATTTTGGCTTGCTCTGTCAGGCGCTTTGACAGATGCGTGTGCGTCCTCAGCTTACGGTCATATCCTTATCTGTAAATATCACAAATTCACGCGAGCATTTTTGCATAAAGTTCCGTCCTGACAGTCTGCGTTAAGTTTAAATCTTTACTGAATGAGCGTGAGCGCGGTGGGCACGTGAACACGCATCAGAGAGGGATTAATATTCAGTGCAAAAACATTCATTGTGCTGAAATATCTGTTGTTGAACATTAAATCAAGGTTTAAAAGTCAACATGTAGTGCATGTATTTTATGAGAGTAGGAACTGTAAAGGGATAACCGCGTATAGTTGTCTGAATATAAATATCAGATGCTTCATAGTCACGTTTACTGTAATTTCTTTATCCAGTAAAAGGCGACTGTGATCAAAAAGTTGGTTAACATTGAGTTGTGTTTTTATTCGTATTTATTATCTTTATTATTATCTTAATTTTTAATGAAGAGATTTAAACTAAAGGCCTATATACAGTGCTTAACAAATTTATTAAAACAAACGTATTTATGGTTTATAACAAATAATGTAAGTTTTGTGGCACTGCTGCTCTAAACTAACAGTATTGGTGTTTACTAAAATCATTTTTTAGCTATCTGTACTGGTTAGTCCTCCAATATGCATAAAGACCTTTAGTAACAGTAGGCTATTTCTAATGCTATAATATAATTATTTGTTATCTATGAAAGATCTATGAAAGATTTTTTCAGATACCCAATTACAGCCAAAAAGTAGCTAAACAATGCCAGCAAGACTGCATGCTGTTATGAAAGGCAGGAGGCTATTTTTTTAATTATGTGAATAAATATTTAGTTTTTCCAGTTTTTTGCCAGTTATTCAGTTATTTGCCCAATAAATGACAATAAAAATTTTAGATTTAATTCTTTGACATATTCCTACAATATTTGTGTTTTCTCTTTATGATGACAGGTGGTCTAATAAATTAAGCACTGTATGTTTTCATAGCATACAGTTGGCACGTTTGTTAATAAAATTTAAAAAAGAAGAAAATTTAGCTTTTTTTTTTAATCCGATTAATCGGAAAAATAATCGGCCAACTAATCGATTATCAAAAATAATCGTTAGTTGCAGCCCTAGTTTTAACAAGCCACCAACAGAAGGTGACCAATTACCAGTACAGACCCATAGGGACCAATACAGTTTCTATTAAAACCAATACAATTCCCATTATAACCAGTAAAACCATTACAATTTTTGTGATGGTGTCTATTTTTTTTTTTTTTCAGCAGGAAAGTTACTCAAGAAAAATCATGAGTGAACAATAATTTTATAAAATCTAAAATTAGTTAAAAAAAAAAAAAATTATGGGAACAAATAAAAGTGAATAAGTGTAGGACTAAATCTGGTTAAATAATATACATTGCTCTTTGTATTGTTGTAAAATACATTCTTGAAAAGCAATATATTTATACATAAATATGTATACTGTAAAATTAAAAGACATTTCTTTTAAATGTATAGCACAGTAATGAGGCAGAAACATATGATAGATAAGACGAACAAGAAAGGCTATTAATAATCTTTCATTGTGCAAAAGTATTATGATAGGAAAGGCTCCAAATACAGAGCGGCACAAAGCGCTTATGAGCATCCTGTCACAGAATGATTTTAAAATCAGATCTGGGTTAGGCTTTGTTCACCTAAATGTACGAAGTTTACTTCCTAAAATGGATGTTTTGGTAATCTCTGAAACCTGGCTTTAAAGTTCAATCACAGATAATGCCATTAATATTGAGGGATATAATGTTTTTAGAATCGATTGGCCAAAAAGAGGGGGTGGGTTAGCGATTTATATATGTATGTGGCAACTCTGTTGATATCTAAATCAATATCTAAACAATTTGAATTACTGGCAGTCGATGTAGTATTTTCAAAGACTTTAGCTCTTACTGTTTTAGGTTGTTGTAGACCTCCGTCAGCAACAAATTAATCTCTTTTATCTTTAACAGATTCTCTAAGTTGAATTTTAAGGAAATAGTATTAATTGGAGATCTAAATCAGAACTGGTTACAGTATTTGTCTGTTGAAGTTAAACTCTTTTGTGATACTTTTAATATTCAGCAATTAGTAAATACTCCAAACAGGATAAACTTAAAAAAAGCTAGATAAATCATCACTTCTCGATTTAATTTTTACTAATGCACCTTATAGATATTCAACAGCATCTGTTTACACACTTGATATTATTGATCATTGTGCTGTTGCAATAGTTACAAATGCAAAATCACCCAAAACCAAACCTTGGATAATTGTAAGGCGGAGTATGTCTCAGTTTAGTGAGCAAGATTTTGTTCATGACCTTGCTCAGCTTGACTGGGAGAAGATTTTGTTGATTCAAGACA
This sequence comes from Spinibarbus caldwelli, assembly GCA_039654775.1. Lineage (NCBI taxonomy): Eukaryota > Metazoa > Chordata > Actinopteri > Cypriniformes > Cyprinidae > Spinibarbus > Spinibarbus caldwelli. Next base: position 34,252,337 of record CM077242.1, read on the forward strand.
TTGAGTGTGCCTGGAATTATTTCTATGAAGGTCTCATCACTATAATTAATAAACATGAGCCTTTCAAAAAATATTGTGTAAAGGGTCGAGATAACCCCTGGTTCTCTCCTACATTATCGAATTCGCTTCATGAGCGTGACGTCGCTTGGGTTAGAGCAAGGCATTCCGATCTTTAATCTGATTGGCTTTGTTTTAGACAATTACGTAACAGATGTACAATGATGACAAGGAAAGCCAAAGCTGATTACTTTTTAAATGAAATGTAATCTAAACAAACCTAAGAAATTCTGGAAACATATTGACTATTTTAGATGCAAAAAAGCCTGTAGGACTTTCGTTGTACATAATGGACAATACCATAAAAATCTCAAATAAAGGAGAGATGCTGAACTGTTTTAATAAACATTTTGTTGCTGTAGGATCATCGCTTAAGGTACCTAAAAATATAGATATAAATAATGATATGGAAAACAGAGGAAGGCATTTAACAGCTCTTAATTTTAGTTTTAAACCGCTTTCTACTTGTCAGATAAAAAAAAAGAGCTCTCAAACTACTAGATGTAAATAAGTCAGCTGGTACTGACAAATTAGAACTGCTTTTTTTTTTTTTTAAATTAGCTGCAGATTACATAGCTGCCCCTTTGACACATATTTATAATCTTTCACTGAGTCTAAATGAATTCCCAAATATATGGAAGTCTGCCTTTGTTGTCTCATTGTTAAAAAGGAGGAGATCCTTCTGATAAGAATAACTATAGGCTTTGTATTTTGTCTAAGGTTTTTGAATCTCTTATTAGTGAGCAGCTGATTTCACATCTTAAGGAACATGATATTTTATCACATAATCAGTCTGGTTTTAGGAAACAACACAGCACAACCACAGCTGCGACTAGGGTTTTAAACGATATCACTGAGGCGCTTGATAAAGGTAATTATTGTGTATCACTTTTTATGAGTCTGTCCAAGGATTTCGATACCGTTGATTTCAGTTTATTAAAAACTAGTCTGAAACAAATTAGAATGTCAAATGTGACAACCTCTTGGTTTGAAAGCTACTTAGAGGGCAGAACACAATGTGTGCAAATAGAAGTCCATTCATCTGCACCATTACAGATCATGAGGGGTGTTCCTCAGGGGTCTGTTTTGGGGCCTCTGCTTTTTATTATTTATATTAATAATCTTGATTTTAACATTGGTCATGTTAATTTTCATTTTTATGCCAATGACACTGTGATTTATTGTGCACCTAAATTACACCAAGCTGTGTCTTTACTCCAGAGTGCTTTTGATGTTGTGCAACAAAGGCTTTGTGGCCTAAAAATTACTTTGAATGTGACTAAAACTAAAGCTATGTTATTTTCAAGATCAAAGAAACAAGTGGCAAATCAACTATCACTCAAAACCTCATAGAGTACTATAATTGATGTAGTGACATAATATAAATATCTTGGTTTTATGCTTGATGACTCCTTATCTTTTAAATCCCATATTAATCAACTAAGGACAAATCTAAAGGTAAAGCTTGGGTTCTATTACAGAAATAAACCCTGCTTTTCATTCGAGGCAAGAAGAAGATTGGTTTCTGCCACTCTGTATCACGGTGCGCTCAGGTTTATATTAAATTGTAATGTTAGTACCCATCATTGTGATTAGTATTATAGAGTTGGATGAACGTTATTATCAACACGCAGACGTAATCACTGGTACTTGTTTATTTATAAATCCGTCTTGGGTTTACTGCCTCCATATCTTTGTTCCCTCACCCAGCTTAAAGCTCCTGGAGCTTATTCTCTGTGCTCACAAGACTTGTACATTCTTTCAGTTCCATTTGCACGAACTGAACTTGGAAAACAAGCTTTTCAGTTTGCAGCGCCAAATGATTGAAACTTTGTACAACACAACTTGAAGTTGCAGACCTTAGTGTCAATGAACACTTTTAAATTTTTGAGTAATGAGCTGTTAAAGGAATAATTAATTTGTAAATGTTTTTAATTGTTGTCAACACATTGTTTTGTGTTCTTCTTATGAAATGTAGTGCTGCATCTTGGCCAGGTCACTTCTGTAAAAGAGATTTTTAATCTCATTAAGTTTTACCTGGTTAAATGAAGGACAAATAAAAATAAAATTAACATTGCAGCTGTTTAAAGTAAAATGATCCCAAACATAACTATGGTGTACTCGCTTTATTTTATCAAATGTTCATGATTGTATCGATTCATTTACAATCCAACCAGCCTTTTTATTAAACTAAAAAACCTTTTCATTGACGTGAGGAAGCTGCCGTTTTGAGTAGCATTTGCATCTGCAGTAGGGCTGCACGATTAAATCGCAAATAAACCGCATACGATTTGGCGGTTGGCTGCGATTTTTATGCGCACTTTGTCAGTGAAGTACGGCTAGATGCTGCTGCATCCGAAAGCCAGAGGGCGCTCGTGCAGAAACCCCAAATATGCCCCCCAGAAGAAATAGCATAACACATGTAGTTCAAGGAAATGCCTATGGGAATCTTTCTATCGCTGTACAAAAGGCTTTCTGATGTATTTTTATCATCATAAAGTTTATTTATTAAAATGATGATGTTCGATGCGTGTTGCTTTTTCAAATGCACGTTATAAGCGACTCAAACTCGCAGTGCTTTAGGATGGAGCGGCGTTTCATACTGATCACAGAGCCGTTCTTCATGGACAAGCTGCACATAAACACATAATCGCAGCTTTTGCGATTTCATAATCGCACAAAGCCAGTCGATTTAAATGCTATTTAGTGGAAACTGTAATTAATTGTGCAGCCTTTAATCTGCAGTATTAAAGGGTTTAGTTCACCCAAAAATGAAAATTCTGTCATTTATTCACCCTCATGTTTTTTCAAACCCGTACGACTTTTGATCATCTTCGGAACACAAATGAAGATATTTTTAACGAAATCGGAGAGATTTCTGTTCCTCCACTGACTCTATGCAACTAAAAAAAGTTCATAAAGAGACCTTAAAACTATCTATATGGATTGAGCAATTTAGTCTAAATTTTCTGAAGAGAAACGATCACTTTATATGATAAACATATTGAATTTACATAAACAGAAGCTCAACCATACATGCTTGATGAACGAGAACGAACCTCAAACATGCTGCGTAACAGAGAATGAACATCATTCATACTTGCTGAAGCTCAAATGTGCTGCATAACACACAAAAATTTACCTCATTGGTTGTCGCCTGTTAACTTCAAATTCTATCCTTCAAATACAATGGTATTTTTCATAATATTGGGAAGACCATGAAAATGGTTATCATTAGGCTACAGCAGAGGTTGTACTGTACTGTGTGGGCTTCTTATTCAGACCAATGAATGGACCGTTCATCACCAAGTGAACAGCTGATTTATGTGTTTTTATGAAAAAAAAAAATTGCACATATATCAGACAGCATTCCAACATTACCTCCCCATGTTCAAACCAAAACTACGCCCTTTACTCACATTTCAAGGTTTGCCTTACGCAAAATAAATGTTTATTTTTAAATACTTTCACATAATTAATTGATAGAAATGAATGGTTTTCATTGTTTTCAATTCAGAAATAGATATTGGGTTTAATGTTACACTTAAATTGGTTTAGACAACTTCTGCATTATTTATTAATTTTTCTTAATTTAATATGTGACGTGCCAGAATAACGAAATGACCAACATGAGGGAAGGATCTTCTCAGGTTCACATGAAGGCAGCGTTAGTATTTAGGGGCTTTCGCACTGCGTAGTTCCCAGGGGCGGTTCTAGACCACAGTAACTGGGGGGGCTAGATGGGCCACTTGTGCTTTTAGGGGGCACAATTTTAAAATTCACCTTAACCTACTTTAAGTATTATTCATTCAGTCATTTTTCACCATGTCATGTATCACTGCAATCTCTGGAAGTAATCTATAACAATTTAAACTAAAATGAATGTTTCATCATGTTTCATTTATTTAACAAATAATTTTGTATTGTAGTGTCAGGGGCATCATGCACTCATTTTTGAGGGGGCGCAAGTGAGGGGGGGGGTCTCTCATGCTTGTCATCAGCAGCCGCAATACCACTGTATAACTGATATAGGCTTATGTCTCTACTGAAAAAAATAAATAAATAAAAAATAAAACCATCACAGAAAATTTTAATGTTTACACTACAAATACCATTACAAACCATCAACTTTTAACCATTAAAAAAATGTTTTTTCTGTAGTGTGTTTTGGGAAATATTCCATTAGGATTTATTGGTTTTAACAAGCCACCAATAGAAGGCAACCAATTACCAGTAGAGACCAACAGGGTCCATTACAGTTTCCAGTAAAACCAATACAAGTCCCATTATAGCCAGTAAAACCATTACTAATTTTGTAATGGTGTCTACTGTTTTTTTCAGCAGGGGTTTTATTAAATTGTTTTAATTTTTTATTCGATATATCCCCAAAATATATCATGAAATATCTCGATTCTCAAATATGTGTAAGTAAATGCATTTGGCACCTTTATAGATTGTTATTTGGTCTATAATGGGTGATGGGCAAAGTAACCTAATACTGTAATCTATTAACTACACATAAAAGCCCGTCTTTTTACTAAAGTACCAGATATGGGTGTCATGCCATAAAATACTTTTAATACGACTGACTTTGTATTAATGTGAATTTAATAAAAACTTTGTAAGTTACTCATTAGCCTATAACACTTTCATTGTACAAGAAGAGAGCAAAGAACGTTTACAATATCAAAGAACATTTCACTTCAATCCAGCGAGTTCAAGCTCTCTCAAAAACTGCCATAATAATCTCTAAAGCTGTTTACACTGTGAAATTAATATCTTACATTCGTACTTCTTCACTTTGTTGTTTCTGATGAGAGAATTCAGTCAACCAGCGCGCACGGTGATGAAACAGCTGTTTCAGCGATGATTCATCTGAACGCTTCTGATTGGTCCTTGCATTCATGAGCTCAACAGAATCGTATGTGATTGGTTATAATGCGCAGTGCTTTAAAAACCTGTGTACCTCTGGCTCTGTGCCAGCCAGCGAACGCAGATTTGAGTTTGTCAGCTGGTGATTTTTTTCTTTTTTATATATATATATATATATATATATATATATATATATATATATATATATATATATATATTGTTTACAGGACAAACTGCGGATTTCACCCAAAATTGTTTGCTATGATATGATTCCAAATTTAGGGGGGCCAAAGGCGGGGCCAAGCTTGTTGACAGGGGGGCACTGGCCCCCCCAGAACCACCCCTGGAGGGTAGTTCCTTGCAGTGTTACATATCATCGAAGCTGAGAAAAGAACACAAGGCTGCAGACAACAGGTAAATGCCGTTCTCGCTGTTTTCCATGTTCGTGGAGTAAATATGTTTACATGGCTTTTTCAAAATGCCAGGTAGCTGGTGTTTCGCATGTGTTTGGCCGATCAGCGTACACTTACATCACTGACAGTTCCTATAGAGCTGTTTTAGACCCTGCTCTGAAGCAGGAACTAATTTAGTTCCTCCAAACAGAGTTCCTGGAATGAAAACCCTTCCTAGTTCCTGCGGTGCGAACACGCCAAAAAGTGGGTAGTTCCACAATTAGTTCGGGTACTATGAAAAGGTTCCCGCGGTGCAAAAGGCCCTTTTGTCTGTGGTCTCAACATGTTTGTCCACATGCGTCGACCCGATCCATGTCAAATAAAACCACTTCAATTAGGACACGCATATGACATTCTTCAAAAATATCTTTCACTTCTGTAGAGCGGGACATCTGAATACGGATCAAATGAGTGAGTTTAGCTTTGAGAATGAAAACTGACCTGTTTGTTCCTCAGTATCTTTCAGACTGAATACTTCTTCAATCCTTATGTCTTCACTCTCCTCTTTAATAAACCCCAACTTTATTTGTTTCTCAGTATCTTCATGTTTGATTCTGAACGCTTCTACAGTTTTCACGTCTTCACTCTCCTCTTTAATAAACGCCATCTTTATAACTCTGTCACTGGATCTCAGGCGCTTCAGCAGGAGTTTTTTGGACACTCGGTTCTGTTTAAGAAGAGAGAAAGAGAAATAAACCCAAACTAAATCTCTGTGTGCGTCTCAATCAGCTCTAGTTCAGTAGTCAGCACACTAGTGAGGGAGTCAGAGAGAGAGTTCATGGACTTAAATCACCTGATTACACACTCCAAACATTCATAAAATAACACACCTTATAATGAAAGTTCACATTTAAGTAGTTATGATTGATATTTGTTATCTAATGATTTGCTGATCACATTTAATAGACTGCACTTCAATGAAAACATTTTATTTTGGTTTAAGTTAAGTTTTCATTAAAACTGTGTTAAATTAAATGGTTTTGACCAGCATGTGAGGTCAGCGGCTCATTTTGTGAATACTCGGAGTTTAAAAAGCTGAGTTTCTCCAGAGACTCAATCCATGTTTATGATAAACTGATTAGACTCGCCTTTTGTGTTCGTGTGTGGATGCGCTTTACTTCTGAGATTTAGGTTATTTAAGTCATTTTTGTGAAAATAACCTTTAAAACTTTTAAATAAAGCATCAATGCGTTACAGTAAATAATAAACAGTTAATTCTGTATCGTTAAATGCTTTAAACACAAACCTTTCTTCAGTTGAATCACAGCAGATGCAGGAGCGCGGCGCATCCTCGTGACGTCACATCACCACTCCAAAATAAAAGTCCTGCTCACACTGCTGTCTAATGCATATAAATTTACATAGAACATGATACAAAAATAATGAAAGAGTTGACAGAGTGTAATTCAGAGTGTAATGTATTGTTGAAAAACAATCTATGTGGTCCAATTATGTGCTGAAAATATAGGTGAAAAAACTATTTCACATACCAGGTATAAATTAGATTAAAATGCAAATGTGATAAATGTGATTAAATAAATAAATAAATGAGTGTATGAGTTCATACAATGGAGGACAATGAGTGTCATGGAAATAGAAATAAAGAATTTCATTAATTGATAACCAATTGTACAATAAAAATAGACCTTAATAAATGAGTTAACAAATTAATTAATCAGTAAATAAATGGACTAAATTGGAAAGTAATTCATTGTTTGATTTTTTTAATGAGCAATAAAAGCAGTAATTGTAAAAACAATTTATAAATGAAATATTAATTCATCAGTAAATGGTTCGAATTGAAAAGGGATTTACAAAAAAAAAAAAAAAACTATTAAATACTCAATAAATACAGCATTTAAAAATGCATTTACGAATTCATAAATAAAATGTGGAATTTCAAATTGTATTTGAAAATGCAGTTTAAAAGGGGAAATAAGTAATTGGATTCACAGATTGAATAACAAATATAGGTTTAGTTAGGCAATTAAAAGGGCAATTCCATTAACTATTTGCATTTCCATTTCCCCGCTGTCTTTCCTTTTTAAATTAGTTATTCAATCTGCTTAATCTTTTAGCATTTCTGTGACACTTTGGGCCTTGCGCGCTGGTGGAAATGCAAATTAGCCGATTGGTGGGATGGATGTAACAAGCTCTCTGATTGGCTATTACCTGTCAAGTTATGTACAGTCGTATGTTATTGTTGTGGAAAGAAGGTGACAGAGAAACCTAAAATGGAAGGAACAATTTCCAAAACATGGAATAACATAATAAATGCCATTATTTCTTTGGCTGAATATTTTGACAATAATGTGTCAGTTGACTATGTCTATGCTCTGATGACATTGTTTCAGTTTAGAGAAAACTTGGATGCATCCAGCCGGCATTTGGATGACACCGTTTGAGCCAAGTTTGATGAGGTGGAGCATATAATTCGCCAAATGGGTAACATCTCAGAGATTCAGCCCTGCATTGACATACAAAGAGACAAGTTACGGCAGCACATCTCCCTTGGAATTTCACGCAGGGAGACAGCAAAATGCTTTGGTGTGTCTTTGAAAACTCTCCAGCGCAGGATTGCACGTTGGGGAATAAGGTAAGAAACATTGCTATATAGTAGTGTTGTCACCCGATGCAGGCTGTCGTTAAAAATATAATTTTTCACTGACCGAAGGAAGATAGGACAAACAGCATGGGCGTCGCTAGGCCATTTTTAGGAGGGCTATAGCCCCTCTAAAATGACTACTCAGCCCCCCTAAATTGTGCGATTAGCTCCACAAACTACGAATTCGTGATCGCTTCAGTCCCCTTTAAATTTCATATGAAAATGGCGGCAGACTTCGATGGGCTCCTCCCCGTCTTTCAGCGCGTTCTTCAATCCACAGACCTTATGGTAAAACAGACCTGACACGTATATCTTGAAATGGAGCACCCGTTGTTGTGTTATTTCGTGAAATAGCATTAGGATTCGGTTGTGTGTTCTGGAAATCAAATCTTAAGAAAAAGTCAGTCAGTCCCATCTGCTATCTGAATATTCAGTCTGTCTTTGTCGTGAAATTATGAACCCGCCATCAGCACCATTCTAGAGCACGTGTTTTGTGTTAGACGGTTTGCTTCACGACCCTCAAGCTTGTTGTGTTCGCTACCTCTGCATGTCTTCATCTAATTGAACGTTACCGGTATTTTTAACGACTGTTAGCTCACGCCTGTATTTTCTAGTTTCATCATAAACTAGGTAAGCAGGGCCTTGTAATAATATGTTGAACATCTGATAAGTTGGCCAATCACACATCCAGAGTTTTATCTTACTGCGGTGCTATAATATAAATTTTTCAGTTTTTAAGTTGTCTAACAAGAGTCTCACTGCGTATGTGAAAGTAAAATACCTTGGACATTTTATCACTGAACGCGTGACAGATGATGAGGATATTGAAAGGCAACGCCGTATGATGTATATGCAGGCGAATATACTTTATGTAAGTTTAGTTTCTGTTCAGATGAGTTAAAGGTGTCACTTTTTAAAGCATACTGTACAACACTTTATACTGCTCATTTGTGGTGTAACTACAGAGCATCTAGTTTACAAAAGCTGCAAGTAGCTTATAATGATGCAATGAGAATCTTACTAAAGAGACCTAGATGGTATAGTGCAAGTGAAATGTTTGTGAGTGCAAGAGTAATCCCTTTTAAAGCGCTTTTACAAAATCTTATGTATAGATTTATCTGTCAGCTTAATGCTTCTAAAAATGAGATTATTGTGAGTTTATCAAATATAGGGTTAGTACTACACAGTATCAGTCAAAGTTGTGGAGACACTGGTATTGCTGTATTTTGTAACTCTTTATGTCTGTGATAGATGCTATGGGTTGTATATGTTGTCTATTGTCTTTTTTAAATCTGGACCTTGAGTCTGTAGTAAAGTTTGATTGATTGATTGATTGATTGATTGATTGATTGATTGACTGAATACATTTTCTGCAATTGTCTGATTGTACTTGTTGTTAGAATGCTTCAAATTGGGTCCAGACTTGTTTTATGAGCGTAACCTTGTTTGTCAAACTAGTCTTAAGTGATATTGTTCACATTTTTAGAGTTAAACAGGTTAATGAACTCTTTCAGCATCTATAGTTGTAATAATACTAAAATAACTCCATTATAGGGTTTCAGCTACAGCTGAATGATAAAACAAACTTAAGAATGTTGTTGTCAATTTGTGGGGTGTCTGAGAAAGCGGAGTGTGTGCATGAGAGTTTGAATGAAAAATGTTTTAGGTTAAAGATGTGATTAACTACAAACTACGAGCATCCTAACTTAGAAACACAACACTATATGCTTTTCCCTCTAAAAAGCGGTTGGTTGTTCTACACATTTAAAAAGTTGTAAGAAAGTTATTGTGTTTTGAAGAGAAACTCAGATATGGTATATAAATTAAATCTTTTTTTTTTATTATTATTATGATTGATTAATATGATAGAATCACGCTGAATTTATGAGGTTATGTATTTATACTGGTTCATGTACTCACTGGTTACTGTATAAATATTCAAGAGAAATGCATACACTCAGTTGTTTTAATCAATCTAAAACTTTTAGTCTGTCATTACAAATATCTTAAAGAGAAAAGTCTTTCACGCATTCTATTTTCATTTGTCTCAGGACTCTGTTACACAACTACCACTTGAGTGTAGACACGAATCCTACATGAAAGCTAAAAACGATTACTTTTTAAACAATTTTTACAGATACTTATCTTAACACATCTGTATCAGTAAGATATTTATGTAATCACAAACCATCAGACACATCAGCTTGGGTGATAAAATGGAATTATCGAATATTTGCATGTTTCTTATATCAGTTATTAACTGATATACTAAAATACTGCATTTAAATCCCATGGTTAATAATACCATTTTTAAAGTGAGAAAGTCTAATCTGTTGTAAAGATTCTGTGAGACATTTGTAGCACCTTGTTTAGGAATTACTTTTGTTGCAAACAACCTTATGACAACTAATTTTTGGTCTAATTTAGCTCTAATTCATAAGGAAAATCTCTGTAACCACCTTGCATTCATCAGAGGATCATTGACTGCTTCTGATGGTTTTAGGTTTGAAAGATCTAAAAACTTATTTGTTAAAACAAAAGTTATATCTTTGCTTAATCATACTGCTTTTCATCATCATGTAGAGATACCCAGTTTGATTCTAAAAGTTTTTATTTGTAAAAGGTTTGTATGAGACATCATAAAAGTCTAAATATTGTTTGAGTGTTTGTGTTTTGCGTGTATGTTTGTGTGTGTGTGTGTGTGTGTGTGCGCGTGCGTGTGTGTGTGTGTTTGGTTGCGTTTGCAGTGTATGTTTGTGTTGATGCTTGAAAATGTGTGAATACCATTGCTTTGTTTAATTCTTTTAACATTTAAATGTTTGCGTCGGTCTCTCCTCCGGTGTAGGGGCGGTTAGTGGGTGTGGCGCAGCTCTCCTGAGCTCATGGAATTTTTATGAAGGGCAATAAATCAAATTTTTGACACAAAGTCGCCTACCATCTCTCTCTCACAATGCTGATGTTGTTAATTTGAGAATAAAGTATAACAATAATAATAATTTGCATGTTTTGATGTGACATGAGCTAACCGATCTTTAGATTAAATCACCATTGGAAGCGCAATTTATTGTAATGCTTTTTTCCTCAGTTGGTCAGAACAAACATGACTGACTTGTTACTTACTTGTTCAGATAACAATATCCAGTGAAAATTTTTATTTGGGTCATATATTCCAAGACGTAGACTAATCTGTGATTGCGAAGAACAATAAATATCCACACCGGCGTGGTGACTGACAGCTACATATACTCCTCAAAACATTAGATTCATCCGTGCTGGAGATGTGCCAGAGTACAACCCCACGCAAGCAAGATAATTCTGCAAGTAACTGCAATTCCAAATTTTCAAATATAGATGGCGACAAAGAGGCAAAACTTACAGACTGCAGCTTTAAGTTTACAAATATTTGTATTACATTAACATCTTTTCTTTACCAAATTTTTTAGGGTCTCTTAACTAGTTGCTTATTGGCATGCATATTACTAGACTTTTTTCACCCTGTTTTTTTTTTTTTTTAAAGATTGTCTGTGTAAAATTCAAACATTTTAAAGATCACCCTCGATATATTAATGAGCTAATGCCTATATCATTCAGTGGCATATGAGTTCTAATTAAATTACAGTATCTAGTAACGCTTGTGTCGGTAACAGGGTTGACAAAAATACTAAAACTTGAGGTAGAAAAATAGTCATAAAATAGTAAGTTACATAGTCTAAGATGGCACAATACAATTTATTGTCAATTTATTGAGAGAGAATCAATCTCCACGATGACTGGTCAAGAAGATGTGAGATGAGATGAAAGACATGCGTAACAGCACATTCAAGTCTCCTCACAATCATGAATTGTGAGAATTCTAACCCTAACCCAATCATGAAGGTAGACGTAGGATCCACACAGCTAGATCAATGAGTATAGAAGCCCTATGATTACAACGACTATCATTTGGTGTCACAAAATTCTGAAATTATCGTATATTATGGTAGTATTGATCGTACAACGTACAGAGGTCAATATTATGGTACAAATACGATAATTATCGTATGTCTGGCAACACTGCATCTCAGTATTTTTTGTTCATACAGTGAAAGTCATTGGTAACCAAAACAGCTTTGTTACCAACAGTCTTCAAAATACCTTCTTTTATGTTCCATAAAAGAAAGTAAGTCTTTCAGGTTTGAGTAAATGATGACAAAATTTATTTATTTATTTATTTTGGGTGAACTATCCCTTTAAAGTTTTTATTATGATGATGATTATTATTATTATTAATAATTAGTTTTATTTTATTGATTTTTTTTATTAAATTATTTTCTAAATAAGAAACTAATTCTGCCAGCAGGTGGCGGTAAATATCTTTACGAGTCATTTGATTTATTCAAATGGCTGATTCATTCAGGAATTAAGTAAATATTAATTGGCCTTTCAATCATTGATTCACACTATTCGTTCAAAACGCGGATTCATTCAGAAACTAAACACCTCTGTGTTGATCGAAGATGCACAACAATTCTGCTATGGCTTTAAAGGTCTACCAATCATAAATTTGAAAAGACCAAAATAAGCCAAGCTATTAGTTCCGCCCACTCACAGAAAGCACTGACAATGACGCAATGGAGTCGCTCTCCCTATGCAGTCAAAATATATGTATACGTATGCATATTTTGCGATTAACTTAAAATGTATTATTTTGATATATAATAATCATTATATAAATTGAAATTAAAATGTATTTTGTTATGATTCACCTAGTAATTTATTTGCTTGGTTCATGGCTTATAATGCTGTAATGACGACTTGGGAAAATCACAAAATTATTTATAGGGTCCAGCAAACATTTTTACAAATCCTATAAAATCTATTATTCACTGCTTACACATTTAATCCACAATCTATCTTCTTGGAGACATACAGAGATGGGTCTGGATTTTATATATATATTTTTGATAAAATGAATATACACAATGATTTTCAGGTCTTACTCACAGTGCTCCATTTCTTCAAGTTTATCAGCTGCCTCTCTAAGCAGCTCAGACACACGTCGCCCTGCCATAATTCTGGTCTTCAGGTCCTCGAGGCCCGAGCTGCAAGATGTGCTTTCGGGGGAAAACGCGCGCTCATCTTCTTATTTGGTTTATTGGTATTCATGTGCGAGGTGCACGCGTCGCCACCTACTGGATTGTTATTTCTGGGATCACTTCCGTTTTTTGGCGTTTTTTTCAGATGCGGAACTAAAATTCTCTCACAAAACGACTCCAGAAGCCTCAGTAGCGTATTTATAAATATTTTCTAGTTCCTACATTTATTAATCTAGTTTCTACATTATTTTTCTATACAATGACTTACTGGGTGTCTAACCTGCAATAGCTTATGTTCTTTATCATTTTGAGGAAACAACATATTTATCTCGTGGCCACGAATTTAATGTGCAAATGAACCTGCGTAACCATAGTAACCTTGGATATTCAGTAACGGATATTACGAATACATTAATAAAATGTTTTGAATTTAATAAAGCGCAGAATTAAGAAAATATTATATTAACCTACCTGTACATTAGTGCGTGATATGTTGCAGATATATTGGCTACAGTCCACAGACAACATTTATGAACCTTGTTATAATCAATACATTTAAAAATAAGACATGTAACATGCCTAGAAAAAAAAAAAAACAACAACAAAAAAAAAAAAAAAACATTATCTTTCCCATCCATCCAGGTTTTTAAATCAATTTAGTGATCATTTCTTTCTTTCTTTAATTAAATTACGGGAATTTCTCTGTTCAGAAGTTCTCTGTAAAGGAATTTAACATAGGCTAGGCCTAGGCTATACATTTTTTTTTTTTTTTGATAGCCTAGTAATGTTATGGGGCTGATGAGACGAGAGACGTGCGGATCCATGTGCAAGGCTTTGTGAAACATCGTCAAATCACAGGCAGGGTCAGACGATGGCAAACAGGTATAACACAGGCAAAACAAAGAGTAGTCCTAGGGCAAGCGTGGGTCGACGATCGGCGAACAATATCCAAAGGGCAAGGCAGAGAGAGTAAATCCAGGTACACAGCAATAATCCAAAACGAGGGCAAACAGAGTCCGAACGGCAAGGCAAGGGTTAATCCAGGAAACACGGGCAGAAATCAAAACACGGGGAAACAGGCAAGGCAAGACTAAGACAACTCAGAGGGCTTCGTAGGGTAGCTATCACTAGGATATTTGCGTACAATACTCGGCAGAGACAGAGAGGAGGTCCAAGGCTTATGTAGCGTGTGTGATTGCGAGATGGGTATCAGGTGTGAGCGTGTGATTAGAGAAATGGCTGCTGGGAAATGAAGTCCGGGGTAGTGTGTGGTGAGAGAGTCAATGTAATGGCAGGGTGACCTCTGGTGGCGAACAAATGGAGGTCCATGGACCAGATTCATGACAAGTAATTAGGTTATATGCCAATAATAATAATAATAATAATAATAATAATAATAATAATAATAATAATAATATATAGCCTATAATATATATAATATATAGTCTAATTTCTGCACTTTCTTAAATTCAAAACAAAATGTAAAAAGAATAGGCTAAGCTAACATATTAATCTCATCCCAAAGTCTTTTAAATCCATTCACGTAGGTTATTCACGCACCTGCGCTTTTTTGAACGAAAAAATAAAACCCAGGATAAATTCATAGGCTACATACAAAAGGAATAAATTTAACCCTAGATCTTGATTGGCTTGTTCAAGTGTGTTTGATTAGGAATGGAGCTGATTACTGTGGCTCTCCAGGACTGACTTTGGTCACCCCTGGTTTAATCGAATTAAAATTCTTACTGTCGTTTTACAGTTAGGCTACACTGCCTATAGCCTATTAGACCCACGCCAAGCTTTGATAGGCACACTGAGTGTTATGGATTCACTTTAATTTAACATGGGCTATGCATCAGTTGTAATGGACATCACATGATTTTTTTTGTTTTTGTTTTGTTTAAACCAATAAAATTATATGTTTTTATATTATGTGTAATGCCTGGTCACTGCTTGGTCCCTGATCAACCAACCACAATGAAGATATATGATTCCTAACTTAATCTGATGAGCTACAGGCATCACAAAAGAAAAAGATGACTAACCAACTAGACCACTTTTTACCTTTTATATGCAGATTTATATTCATGGTAGCCTCATCAACTTGTAACTATTATAAGACTGTCAACTGATAATTTTCAAAGTCATTTTGAAGATCCTTCAGAGTTGCAGAACACGTGTTTTTTTTTTTTGTTGTTGTTGTTGTTGTTTTTTGTTTTTTTTTATTTAATGTCCATCGCAATGGACATCAGGTCTTGAAAGTTAGTTAGCAGGAACCTCATGAATTAAATCAAATCAAAATAAAATCAAATCTCTTTATTGTCACAGATCGTGTACACGAGTGTGTTTTTGTACAAATCGTATCCTACGAGAGAGGTAGTACAATTCGTAATGAGCCACCTCATAAAATACATACAAACTGTTCATGAGATAGCATTGACAAACCCCAAAACCTAAAATACTGTTTAAATTGTATCTTTGTTCTGGTTTTTTTTTTTTTTTTTTTGCTGTGTGTGTGTTTTGTTCTTATATTTACTGACTGTTCACTTTGATGTTTGAACTTTATATTTATTAGGCTAGTAGTTTTTGTTGTGGTATCTAGATTTGTAAAACTGAACTGTTATCTAAAATTTGGGAATCAAAAATAACGATAACAACACTATTTTATATTTTTGTTGCAGGGCAGGTAAACATTTTGAACCACTAGCCCGACACTCACTGGTCAAGAGCAGTGATTTCCCTCTTTTCTTTATTAACAAGACACAGAGAGCAGCAGTACTATATTAATATCCAAATAACAGATCTAATGTTACACATCAAAATTTAACACATTTGTTTGCTTTCACTTAAGACATACCCATTTAAGCGAATACTCGACAAGACAGATATATTTTTAAGTAATTCAGTGTTGCATAAGTAGCTTTCCATGTACACAAGTGAGTCAGTCAACGCCAGTAACACATTGAGATCTTTTTTGTGGCTTAGCCTATTGCATTTAAAAAGTAGCTCTTCCCGCATTATTTTCTCATTTATGCATGTTCTTTTCATAAAAACAAAATGTGCGCACATATATTGCTTTAAACTTTAAAGTTTAAAGACGTTCGTTATCTGGTAGGCCTATTATCTGGAAACATCAGACGCAATTAATTGCTTTGCTTCCAAAGTCATACACAACTTTTGTTAACTAATATAGCATATAACAAGAGTTATTTTATTTACAACAGTAAGTTAATATGTATGATAGGCCTATTTAGTAACATTTCTGCAGAATCGCTTAGCCTACATCAGGATCACAATGCTTCATTAGACCTAAATTCCACATGCCTATTTCATATAGGCTAGCCTATTTAATTTTATTTTGGATATAGGCTATGATAATGATGATAATGCTGATGATGATAATACTAACAGTACTACAACTCATAATAAAGAAAGGAAGAATAGCCTATTAGGCTACATATAGGTACAGATACAGCCCTTTATTATTTTAACTGAATTTATCGATTGGAATTAAGAACGTGACATTCCATATTCATGATGCATGCATTTAATACGTTTTATTTGTTTTTTTAAATGCCCCTGGACATCAGTTTACAGGTTTGTTTCTGATGCTGTCAATGTTGTTCTGGTTACATTAAAATAATGCAGTTAGCTCAAAAGCTGAGGGCAGACGACAGGCGCTGTTTGGATGAGCATGATGCTTGTGTTCAATGCATGTCGTGTGTGTTTCACTAGCTCCGTTCCCATGAACACCTCTTGCTTGACCTAATTCTGGATATTTCCAGCCTAAAACGTGTGATTAATCCGTATCTAAAGCGTGTCTACACCAAGAGAACCCATTATAATCAGTTGATGCGGTGACTGTCCACACGGGAAGAGGCGCGAGGCGACCAGTCTTCTACAGTAACCTCCTTCTATTCCGAATATTGGAAACATGCCTTGTATGCTTTGAAGGTGAAACCTAAAAAACAGCGCGCATAAGAGAGCGATTGCACGCTTTCGCGAGCTTCAGCAAATGCACGCGATCAAAGATAGCAGGCTATATCTTTTTTATTTATATTTAAATATCTTTTTTATTTATTTATTTATTTATTTTGTTTTGTTTTGTTTTGTTTTGTTTTTTACTTCCGTAATATTTGAGGGAGGGTGCACAACAATACAGTCCTGCATAGGGCACCCATCTGTCCATCAGCGGCCCTGGCCCTGGTTTTCAGTCCTTCACTGATTCAGGAACCTCCCACTCCCGCTCGGGACCCAATCAAATCGTTTAGCTTTCTCATCATTATCCCGCCCCCCGATGATTCTCGAGTTCAACTCGTGCGACCTCGTGCATCGTCGAAGCTGTCAATCATCACAACACAAAAGTAAGTAGCCAAAAATATGACCAAATAAATAAATAAATAAATAAATATTGTAAATGCAAGTACTAATAGGATTTGTAATGCGTGTCAATGCTGTCAGCATCAAACGTTATTATTCTCTTAAGTGAGCATGCACTTGTAGGCCCACAGTGTTGCCAGACGATTTATGTCTGTTTAAAATCATTTTCATTAAATGTATTAGAATAAAATTAGTGTAAGGGTCATCTGTGCGCAAAGATTACTTTTTTACTGATGCATCATATGCATTTGGTTACATTATGATAAGATCACATTATGTGCATGCCAGGCATTACGTGTCGTAATGTGTGGATTTTTACAGGTCTGCATCATCACATATTGTTAGAGTGTTTATTTTGGCCAACTCTTGATGATAATGAAGATAAATTAGTCTTTAATAAGTATGTAGTTTTACCCACCTCTCAAAACCTATACTTATTAATGATTAATTTATCTTTCATTTAATTTTTCTTAAATTTTAAAGTTTTGTATGTGATGTCTGTCTGTTATTCTGTCTAATTTAGTCATTTTGTGTTGTTTTTTTTTATAGTCAAAATGCCAGGTTCAACTGTTCGCCAATGCCCCCACTGCCAGAACAAGATGAATTGCTGAAACCGGTGCTGTGTTAAGGTGATTGTAACTAACACTGGTTCTTTATATGGTATTGCATTTATTTTAATACTCAATGTATTTCTGTTTTTCTTTTTGTAGTGTGGAAAATTGCTTGATTTTAAACACAGACAATCAGTACGATTGGCAAAGTTTCGTGCCCAAGCCCAACAGACGGCAAAAACAACTATTAAGTCTCGGAATCAATCAAAAGTTCTTGACAATTTAAATGTCATGGTAAGCAAAATCCAACATCCTAATCCCTCACACTTTGTTCTATACAAAAACAATTAAATAAGAGGCAATACAATATAAAGATGTTTTACATATAAATACATAAACATAATACATTACATAAACATGAGAAAATTGTAGTAATTCTTATAAACTGACAGTTTAAATAAAAAGTAAATTGATGTGCCAGATTTAAATGGACAGAGCTCATCTAAATAAAAGAGCTAATCAGCATTTGCTAAAGTGACACATAACTGCAGCCTGGTGCAAAAAAAAAAATAAAATAAAAAAAATGTTGGCTTGGAGTGACATGAGGTTAAACTGATTTTTTTAACTGTTTCTTTCAGAATTATTACGAACCATTTTTAAAATCTGTACTGTTTGACATGCTTATATTTTAGATGGAAAAGCTCAAAGCTCTTGGATATGTCCCTCTTCTTTTGGTGGACAGCAGAGGTCCAGTGCCCCCTTGAGTTCCCACCTGAGGGACATGGTGTGATGGAAAAAATGCTCATAATTTTTGAGCATATTTTACAGGGTAAGACGTATTGGCAAGCACCAATACTTAAATGTTTGTCTAATATTTTAATGTGTAAATTAAGTTCTGTAGCTATACAAGTTTCTATATTAAACTGCACTTTCTTTTAGAGTTTTTTATTTAATGTAATTTAACATGACTTTAAGGGTGCAACAATGTTGTTTTTTTTTTTTTTAAGGTTTATGTCCAGAAAAAGAACAAGTGGTCACAGAAGATAATGAGGCAGAAAGTCAGGACTTGACAGAAACTGTAGAAGAAGAAGAGGACATTATCTCAGAGAACAATGTAGAAGTGGAAAGACTGGAGGATGAAGAGCAGATCAAAGAACAACAGATAGAAGGTAGAAAGGAAGAACCAGAGAGGCCTGTTGAGGAAGAGCGAGACAAAGTGACAAAAAAGACTGAACAGGCAAAGGGGGTAAAGAAACAGGCAGAGAAAAGAAAGTTTAATGCACTTGAGATGGAGGAAATGGAAGAGAAAAGAGAGATGGAGGGAGTCATATTAAAAGCAGATTGGTGAGTAGAAGAAATTGAGGTGAAGCAAAGACTCTAGGTATAAGAAAATGTTGCACTCCTATTACTTATGAATGGGAGAAAGTGTAACACTCAACATGGAGAATTATTCCCAGCTGCCATTAAAAGCTCCGTTGCTGTAGAAATAGACAGTATTCTGAGACGCCCATGAATGACTGTGTATGCACATTGGCTGGTTTAGTCTGCAAAGTAAGCTTTTTTTAAACTCTTATTTGAACATAAGAAACTAAAGTTGTAAGAAAGATTTCACTGGTGATTTCAAATATGAAATTTAATCGTAAGCTTAGTGAACAGTTTCCCCATTCAAAGAGATAGGATCTGCACTTACTGTAGATGCCCAAGAGGCGTTTCAAAGATGACCGCTGAGTGAAATGACTTGTCTTAAAGGGACTCTGGGTGAAGCCAGTGCAATGAACAAGGAACAAGGAACAATGTGAACTCAGGCTCAGTGAAAACTGTTCTTTGACATGCACTTGAACTAATGCTTAAATTTTTTTTTTTTTTCTTCACAACAAATCACCTGTCAACATGGCAGCAAAAAGAAAGCGCCAAAACAAGATAGACGCAGGTATAAAATTTTATACAGTACAGTTTATCTCTGTGGTCTCAAACTCAGTTCCTGGAGGGCCACAGCCCTGCACAGTTTAGCTCCAACCAACTCCAGCTAACTCCTGCTTGGAAGCTTCCAGGAGTGCTTATAATACTCAAATTCATGCTTCCTCATTTCCTTGCTTTCTTGTCCTCAAGCCTGTGACCCGGAAACTGATCAAACTCAGCCACCTTGAAAGACATCTGAATCCTCTAATTCAGGGGTCACCAGTCTCGGCCCTGGAGGGCCGGTGTCCTGCACCAGTTTAGCTCCAATCCTAAGTAAACACACCTTAAGCAGCTAATAAAGGTCTTACTAAGTATACTTGAAACTTCCAGGCAGGTATGTTGTGGCAAGTTGAGTTAAACTCTGCAGGACACCGGCCCTCCAGGACCGAGTGTGGTGACCCCTGCTCTAATTGCACCTGAGGAGGTGAGGAACGAGGAATGAGGAAGCTTCCAGAGGAGCTACGAGCAAGAAAACACAGGTCTATCCTATACGGAAGTTCTCATCGACAAACCTGACGGACATATAATTTCTCCTCCCCCTTCACATCTGTCATAATAATTTACATTTATATTTTACCTTTGCAGTTTAAATAAATCATACATGTCATATATTTTAACAAGGCATCTTGCTTTATTAATATTTATTATGAATGCCTTAAATAACAAACTTTAACAACGTAAGGGCAGATCCCTTTATCAGGTGATGAGGATTTGAAGTGATGCTTGAGTGATCAAGAATATTCCAAAGTACAAATAACCTTTCCTTTGATTCCTTCATCCTCATTTTCTTTCCACGCATCCTTACCTCATATTCTAAGGGGGGTGGAGCTAAGACACAAGGAAAGGAAACAAGGATGCACAAATAAGAAATGCACCCTAGTAATCCTGAAGATGTTGATTAGCTGGATCAGGTGTGTTTAAGTAGGATTGTAGGAAGTAGGATAAACTATTACAGGTTGTCATCTATTTGGAAAGTTCTCATAGCATTGATGTTTATATTTGTGTTTCAGTGCTTAGATTTTTAAATGTTTCATATTTGTTTTACATTTAAACTTTTATACGTTCTCTGTTCAAGTTAAGTAATTAATTCACTTCTAACCAAATTTTACATTTATACAGAATGTCCATTCCATGCATCTCTGGACACATTTCTTGTGGAGTTTGTTTCTAGAAGGCGTCTCAGAAAGGTTGGCATTAATCGGTATCTACAGTCTGTTAATGTTGTGTTTAATTATACTGGTGACCTTTTCCTTTACAATAAATGAATGTAATACGTTTATCAATGTAAATTAATTTTTTTTTTTGCTCCAAAACTACGGATGGATGAGTATCCCAAAATTTGGCTCTGTTGTAATGTTAAAAACCCCACATTGAATGTATGGTAATGTGTCGGGTACTTTTTTGGCAAATGTACATCTGGAATGGAATTCTTAGTCGCCTAGTAAACCTCTTGCATGCAAGATATTGGACTCATTACAGTATGAGTACAGGCAGTGCAAAAGAGCATGAGATAGAAGAGAAGCACACGCAGCACATAATCAATAAATAAACAACATGAAGAATTGTAAATTTATGTTACTGTAAAGATTTAGAGTAAAATTTTCTGTACAGTAGTGTACTATGAATATAACAAATAATCTATTTAACATTTAATGTACAGGTGTGTATTTCCATTGCTTTTGAATATGGTAACAGCAGTTGAAGTTGTTCAGTGGTAAGAATCCTGAATGATGAATTGGAATTCAAATTCAAAGTTCAAATTGCATGCTTTGACAAAATCTGCTTTAGTGTGTTTTTGCAAGTGTGGGTTACGGCAGGTTGGCGCATTGTGTGTGGAGAAAGGTTGGGGCATGCTGAAAGGTAGGGGTGTGGTTAGGGGTTCGATTCTGTTGTAGCATTCACCTTTCAGCACACCCATTACTGGTGGTGTGGCTGTACCCCAGTAACGTAATGCAATGTAATGATGTGTAAAGCTAGAAATGTAATGATGATTTTTGTAATTGGCTGTTTTTTCTCACCTAATTCATAGGGACGTAAAGAGGTCTTGGTGCATTGGTTACCATGTCCATCCTGGTAAGAATAAGTAAACCTACATGCCAACTTAATTAACTACTGTAATTTTCTCATGAATTGGTTGTTGTTTTTACTTCTTTTTTTCAGTAAGAAGACATGGCCACCCACCTGGGAGCCTGAGGATAATGTTCAAATTACCCTCAGTCAGTGTTAATTACATTACCGGTACATAATGACAGTTTGTTTGTTTGTCAATTTGAGTTTACAGTTTCTGTTGTAGAGAACAAATAAAGGTTTGTGTTTTCACTATGTGCAACTTGGTCTTCTATTTATATCTTTTGACCTTCAAAAACACACAATTTTTATGTCTGAAATATCCAGGAGCTTATCCCAGCTACCTCAGCCCAAAGGTAGAGAATCACCCCGAACAGATGACCAGTCTTTTACAAAGATGACACACACAATATAGCCAATAGTTCCTGATTAACCATAACTGCCTATTTTTGGAGTGTGGAGGACACTGGTGCACAGAGGAACCCCCCAGCAACACTGGGAAAGCTATCAATCAAGAAGGGCTCAAGGAAATATTAAGTGATTTGTTGTATTATTTGTTGATTTAATATTTACATGTAATGCAGGGATTCTCTAAAATTTTTGACAGCTGAAGCTCTTTGACCTAACAAATTAGCTTGAAGTAAGCTCTAAGATTTTTAGTTGTTAGATCAATGATAAAATTAAGTCAAGAAGTTTTATTCTCTAATGTCTATTAAATGGTCACGTGACAAAGATAAACAAATAATATTTTTAAAATACTTTTAAAAATATGATCTTATTTTAAATAATTTAATTTTGATTTAATTTAATTACTTTATAGATTTTAGACCCCACCTGGGAAACCCTGACATAATGTAACATTTAATGCACTTAATGTTGTTAACAAAGGATGGAATATATTTTCTTATAATATATTGCAGAATTATCTGCAGAGAATTATCATGCAAGACCTGCCTGAACAGAGATTAAATCAAGGAGACAAAAAGACAAGACTGATTTTGTAGATCACTATACAAGCATTTTATTTTGCTTATGGTAGGGAAAAACATGTATTATGTAAAAACTTTATCTACACAGTATATGTAAACGTATCCTCATACACATTCCATCAACGTAAGATATAGGTACACACTGCAAAACATTATCCCCTCCCCCTACCCCCCACCACCATCATATACTCTACTACACACTGCATGGACCCATGAGAGCTAAGAAAAATTGAAATAACAGAAAAGAGATAATAGGGACGGAGGTTGTATGATTGTTCTTCAGCAGTCTACATGGTCAGGTTTAGTCCTCGTCACTGTGTGTTTCATCAGAACTATAGTTTGCATCCTCAGTTTCTTCATCGGACATGTTATCAAATAGTCTGTTGTCTGATGCCTGTCCTAGAACACATTGTCTGTATAACATCCAAGCCTTATTTTGTAGAAACTGAAGGTCTTCCAATTTTCTCTTGAGAAGGCACAGTAGTCCATTGGAGCTCCCCTCTGATAGCGCGAAGTCACTGTCTACATAAAAAAGAAAGGAAAACAAAAATAAAATTATTCCTAAGTTTTAATTCCAGCATTGCATTGGCTATTGAATTTTGTTATGGCTACTCATTGTTATTTTGTATTTTAACAGAGAGATCCCTCAGGGAACATTCAGCTTCCTTCAGTGATTGCCAGTGTTGCTTGACCTCCATCACAATGATCTGCTCCTCCTCTGCCCTCAAGTCCAGTGTCATCCTTCGCTCTTGATACTACATTTCAAACAAAGAAATTAGACTTTGCATATTAGATATCTTCTGTGCAAAACATTTATAATGGAAAATAAATTATTACATTAAAAATTAAAACAGGCCCTTCAACATGTATTACCTGCAGCCCACTGCTGGACATCACTGACCCACTGCTGAATGTTATCGTCACTGACATTAAGCTCAGCCTGCAGACTTGCAAAGCTCTCTCTTTCCACTTTCAGCCTTTCGGTTGTCTAAATACATATCAAAACACTATTAATTAAGTTGATAAATATATTTATAGTAAAACAATGTATGCAATAGTAATAATTGCTAAATAACTGTAAATATACTTTTTATATAATGAAAAAATAATTGACATTTGCATCAGTAAAATACATTAACGTATCTTTGCGACAAACTTTTAGCCAGATTTTCAGATTTCCGTTTGTTCCATGCAGAAGCAAGAACTGTGAGCATGTCTGAACGTGCTATTATTAGATAGGTGGTCAAAGTAAAAATATTGTTAGTCATGATTAATTTATACATAGAAATAATATGTTAAAAGTAGTATAAGTAGTAAAGAAAGATCTTCACCAGCTTTGGACATATATTTAGTGCAGACTGCTGCTCTCGACAAGAAGGAGTTGACCTGCTCCACCTCTTCTCCAATCATAAGACCAGCTCCCTCTTGATTTCTTCCGGACCATTTTATCTACCAAAAAAAAAAAAAAAAAAAAAAGGCTCTTGAAATAAAAGAGAATGTCCATAACCCAAAAATATGTAGTGACAGAATCTTACCTCACAGCTCCACTCATGTGCTTTGGCATGCATAACTGATAACAATGGGTGCATATTTAATAAAGGGCTTAGCTCCGGACAGTGGTGTGAGTGGGAGTGGGCCAAACTTAAAGAGAGTGGTGGGACCACTCTCTTTAAGTTTGGCCAGTACTTGCAGGCAACATCTGAACAGAAAAATGCCCCAATTTCCTTTGAGAGGGTGTTTTGAAGGAACAGGGGATAAGCAAATATTTCCCCTCTAAACATATTTAGGGCTTTTAACAGTCCTCCATGTCAGCAAACAGCCACCTCAAGGCCTTCCTCATCAATCTTTGAGGCTGACTCTTTCGCTGACTCCTTTGCTGCTGTCCACTGAGAGGAGCCACAAACCCCTTTACCTGTGGACTAAGATATTACATTAAAATTAGTATTAATGTTTCAATAATGGTAGCTGGACTGGAATATGCAATATTATAAAATATAAATAAATAAAAATATAAAATTATTAAATAAGTTAAGGGTTATTACATGCTTGGTCTTTTCATGAACATATTCCACAAAGGAGGAAACATCATCATCTTTCATTATAATTGTGCCATCGAAGTAGCCCTTCTCTGTCCTTGATTTTATAGAGAAAGAGAAACATGATAAAACTTACAATAAAAAAAAAATAAAAAATACACACCCATGTGCATTATGGAACCTGTATAGCATACTGTTACCATCCACTGAGACTGCATGCATGGATGGACTGCAAGCGGGACATTTAAATGGTTGGGCACCACAAAGCCTCTCAACCTCATGCTGGGCAAAGGTCCATTACAGGAAGGGTCTGGAATGTCTCTCCACATATTTTACCATTCTGTTGAAATAACCAAACCAATCAATCCAATCAATCAATCACTTTTAAGGAATAAACAGCATGTAAACAGTACATCGAATAACAATATTTACCCTGCCATTGTACTCTGTTCTTCTTCGGAATGCTTGACGTGAAAGACCTGGAGCAAATAGTTTTAAGTCCAGAAAAGACCTAAAAAGTTCAGCCTCATATACAGTCTCAAAATGTATAGAGGCCGGCCAGTACCCAGACTTGAGGAGATTACTGAGTTCCACTGTCCATGTTTTCCCACAGCATGAGCACTCCAGAGATGGAAGAGTGAGATTGTACAGCCCTAATAAAAAATGATGTATCACAACAGCTCTCAACTTCTTAATAACACAAATTACATGCAAGCATTGAGTTTTCTTATATTCCTTCATGTGCTCTTTTCATAAAGAGAAAGAAAATACATCTTACCATTAAAATTAATTAGAATAATGGGCTTGCCACTGGTCACTCTGCATGAACTTTCTGAACAGGCACAGATTTTCTCTGGCAAAGGAAGTGGAAGATATCGGACTAAAAAAGCAAAAGCAAAACAATAATAAACAACTCCTCAGCAAAGAATTCATAAAAAAGTCAAATGTAATATATAATTTAATATATTTTTAAAAAATACTTTAAATTACTATTTTTTCACTAATGAACAGTCATTTAAAATGTTCAGACTGAAAAGAATGATGGGACACATGAAAAGCATACCCTGTTCAGAGAACTCAAATGTTTCAGAATGTCTCTTCACTGCAGTGGTTGGACACAATGGCTTAAAGAACCCATGGACCACAGACTTCCTGTTATGAAGAGGTAGGTGCTGATGGACATCTCCATCACACAGGGTGCATAGATACTGCCTAGGTAGACAGTCCCTGCACCACACAATGGCCTCAGCAGTTAGACAGTGTTGGCAGATGCTTTCCTGAACATATTCAGCCTCCAAAAGATTAATAACCAAGGACTCCCTTGCAATGTGCCATTTTTCATGGCTAAGGGATTGCCGCTTCTGCCAGGCTGTGGCAAAAGACACCTCTTCAGGCTGATCACAGTCATCATTAAGGATATGCTCCAGTTCTTCAATGAGTTTGACTTCACTGAAAGAGAAACAGTGTTATAGTCACAATACAATCCATTTTTATGGAGATATTGTACAATGATCTCATTTAAAAAAAAATAAAATAAAAAAAATAATAATAATATATCATGCAATTATGTATGTTGTAGCTGGCAGAATAAACAATTTTATAAACAGTTACCAGTTTCTGCTCGATAAACAAATTCCTCTTGGATGGGTACACTGGTAGCTTTAAACAAAACAAAATGTGAATATATAAATAATGCTTTTAGGTGCTTTTTGTCTAGTTCTGTAAGTAAATAAGTACACTTGAAGATACACTTAAAACAGACTGCACATAGCTAAACATTTATCAAATAGGGAGAAAAGACAAATCACAACTGAAAATAACAATAAATTTAAATAACTGTAAATTCACAACTGTCTCACCATGTTTAGGGGCCGCTCTTTTCAGGTTTGGTTTTATTGCAGTTTTTCTTCGAAGCAGCCTTACCATATTCCCTTTTTTGCCCCTTCGCCTCCACTTCACAGTCGTGGAATGTGGCTTAGACCTTTTGGCTTGATTTTCCTCTTTCTAAATTGCAAATATATTTTACAAGTTTTTAAAGTAGTTTACACTTACCTTTCATAAATAATATATTAGCCCATATAACTATTCATCTGTAGCTTTCTTTAAATTATTTGACAGAGAAAAATAAGTCAAAGTAAATTATTATTTAAGATACAATTTCTAAAGTTACCGGCATAAGATCAAAAAACACATCTCCAAGAAGATGTGCTGCTTCTAAAGAGCCTCTGGACATTCTGCTTGAACAAATGTAAATTAGGGAGGTAAAAAATAATTACCAAAAAAAAAAAAAAAAATCAAAACAAGTTGGGCTAAGTCAGAGTTACAATGTGTTGATTAATCCACACATCTGTGATAGACACGTAATGCCTGGCATGCACATAAAGTAATGTGATTTCATCATAATGTCACCAAATACATATGATGCATCAATAAAAAGTAATCCTTGCGCACAGATGACCCTTACACTAATTTTGTAATTAATGATTAATGATCTTAATGAATTAATGATTTTAAACAGACATAAATTGTCTGGCAACACTGTGGGCCTACAATCCAGCCAACATGTATATGTGGGCCCCACATGGTTTATGCTTGGGCTACATGGGTACCAAGTGGGCATGGTCCCAGAATTGGCATCTTATCTGGGGCCCACTTAGGTCAGCTAAGTAGGTCTCACATGGGCAAAACCAGGTGGGCTTCCCATGTGGGGCCTAGTTGGGTCACTAATGGGAAATGAGGGCATGGCCTCAAAATGGGCAACACAAATGGGCCCCATATGGGTTTCACATATGGGTCAGACATGGGCAAACACACTCAGTCCCATATAGGCTGCCTGCATGGGTCCAAGGTAGAACCCACATGGGTAATCTCTATGTGGGTTCTGAATGGGCAACACAAATGGGCCCCATATGGGTTTCACATATGGGTCAGACATGGGCAAACACGATCAGTCCCATATAGGCTGCCTACACTGGCCCAAGGTAGTACCCACAAAGGCAACCTCTATATGGGTTCTGAATGGGGAAACATGTACGCGGCCCACTTTGCCAAATCATATGGGTAACACATGGGCAAACACAATCATTCCCATATAGGCTGCCTACACTGGCCCAAGGTAGTACCCACAAAGGCAACCTCTATATGGGTTCTGAACGGGGAAACACGTACGCAGCCCACTTTGCCAAACCATATGGGTAAAACATGGGCAAACACTATCAGTCCCATATAGGCTGCCTACACTGGCCCAAGGTAGTACCCACATAGGCAACCTCTATATGGGTTCTGAATAGGGAAAGACGTATGGGGCCCTCTTGGCCAAATTATATGGGTCAGACATGGGCAAACACAATCAGTCCCATATAGTTTGGCTACATGGGCTCAAGGTAGTACCCACATGGGTAATCTCTGTATGGGTTGTGAATGGGGAAATACATATGGGGTAGTGATGGGTCATTCATGAATGATCTGTTCATTGCGTCTGTCATGTGACAAATGAATGAAAGACTCTGAGGAAGTAATTATTTATGTTCCCTATAAATTATCTTTGGCTGCATTATAATGATTTCCTAATTTGGAATATGATCAAGATTGCATAGGTGGATGTGTTCGGGGAATTTGGCTGGTAAAAGTAAAATATTTAATGCCACTTAAATGATTGAAATGATTTGAATAAAGATTTGTTCATTTTGACGAACGAGATCAAAGGAGAGAGTCAGTAAAATGATCCGAACTTCCCATCACTGATATGGGCCCTCTTGGGTAAGACATAAGCATTCTAGGTAAGACATGAGCAAACATAATCAGTCCTATATAGGCTGACTTCATGGGCCCTAGGTAATACACAAATAGGTACTAGGTACAGATTAGGCAGTGTGTTTGGGATCTGTGTGAGTACAGTATTGACTTTGTTCTCCAGAGAAACAAGTGCGTCACCATCAAGAATATTGTCTTTGAACTTCCGTTTGTGCGGTAGCTCTGTATATTTCTATGGAATCGCTGTCTAAGTAATTTAGCTGGTAAAGTTGTTTTATGTATTGTAGAGTAAACGAAAGTTATCGTGAACAATGTAATGTTTAAAGCAAATGTCTTAACAAATGTCAGTAGACCAGGAAGATTTTAAAATGAGTGGTTCATTTATAAATGTGTCAGATCACAGAAAACAGCAAATGCAGCACTAAAAAGGGTGGGCTACATAAGGTGAATAGGCCACTGGTTCTCAACTCCAGTCCTGGAAGGCCGGTGTATAGCAGACTTTAATTTCAACACTAATTAAACACACCTGTCTCTTATTCACAAATAATTTTGAACACTGTAATTAGCTTGTTTGGTGTGTTTGGTTAGAGATGGAACTAAACTCAACAGTACATTTACTCTTCAGGACTGTTGAATAGTTCTTGAGTCAGGAGTTGAAGAGCCCTGGAATATACAAATCAAATTAAACCCAGAGTGCCATCAACAATGGCCTGCAAAGCATATGCTTTTCTCCAGTTATTTCAAAATCTATTCAAATGGTTCAAAATATCCAGAAAATGGTCACTGTACAATATGAAGAATGGGTTACAAAAGGCTAATTATCTATCAAAATAATGGGATTATATTGGCTTTGAGATGGGTAGAATAACTCAAACCCCTAGAAACAGCTGCCTGATTTCACAGAGGTACTCCAGAGTTTTATGGTCAGTCGGTTAGTAACAGATAGTGAAATAGCCCAAGTGAAGAAAGATAGAATGGAAATTCATGTTTCTGTTGGAAAAATCCAATGTACAGGTGCATCTCAATAAATTAGAATGTCGTGGAAAAGTTCATTTATTTCAGTAATTCAACTCAAATTGTGAAACTCGTGTATTAAATAAATTCAGTGCACACAGACTGAAGTAGTTTAAGTCTTTGGTTCTTTTAATTGTGATGATTTTGGCTCACATTTAACAAAAACCCACCAATTCAATTTCACCCTGGAAAATGAAATCAGCATCTTTAAAAAGCTGGTCAGCAGAAGGAAGCATGAAGTGCTCCAGTGATTCTTTATATAAAAAATAAATTAAAAAAAAAAACTTTGTGGTGACTTCAAAACATAAAGGCACGGATTCACAGACAGGGCTTATCTTAAGCCAGAACTAGGCCTTAAATTAGGATACTTAAACAGCTTTTGTAAAAATGCAATAAATAAATAAACATTACTGGTGTGCATCTTGAGACAAAACAATGGCAATGACATGAAGATCTGTCAGAGCAAGTTATTTTCAGTTAAGACAGCTCAAGCATGCATTTTAGTCTGGGACTAGCCTTGTGAAACTGGGAGACAGAGCTTAAAATACAATTTACATACAGAATATGGTCAAATGAATGACAAAGTGACTTAATTACACAGTTAATTCTGAATTTATAAAGCAAATGCCAGGACAAGAGCCTGTAAAACTGACAACATATAGGCCTAACAAATGCAAACTACATCTGTAAAATGGAAGTAAATGCAAATGAAAACTCACCATCAAAGGCAGAAACACTAAAGTACTACAGACTGAAACATTACCAGTTTGCTGTTTAGGACTTGAAGCTTTTCATGGATTGAAGCAACTTTTCTGATTCAAAAAAAGATGTCTTTACTCCTCATTAAATGGATAGTCTGATGAACTCAGGGCTTTCCACCACAAGGCAATGCCCACAAGCCGTTCAGGACCACAACGGAGCCATTTTTGCACCGTCACAGCAGGCAACCCTTTTTCTCATCTTTCCCTTCTTGTTGTTAGGCATCTAAAATATAAAAACATACAGGATGTTAAACCTGCACAATGTTGTAAAGCACTTGATTAGTAGTAGTAATGAATAACTGAAAGAAGATGGGTCCTAAGTATTTGGAAATGTGACAATGTACTACAAAATTAAGTGCAAATTGAAATTTGATAAAAGGTTTACATTCAAGCTAAAACATGGTGAATTCAAATTTAAGACCATTTAATTTTAATATAGAAATTAAGCACCTATAGACATATGTATTATTTTGAAACCCTTAATATAAAGCATTTATGTTTGGAACAAATTGGATTATGCACTTTCCTCACAGCAGCTCACTCTGTGCCCTCTATTTTTAAGATGTGCCTGTAATATCAAACTACTGTATATTGATATAAATGGCATTGCCTCATTCTATATTGTTTATAAATGTTTATTAATTAATTATATATAAGGGCTTGACATTAACGCTTGTCCGGGACAAGTGAATGTTTTGGACGGGCAAGTGAAAGAGAAATTTACTTGCCCAATCGGACAAGTAACTTGAAAAAGTCAACACCAAAAACAGTAATGACTGCCTTTATTTATGATATAGCCTTTGTTATAGGGGTGTGCGATATATATCGGTTGCGATAATTTCGTAATTGTTGTTTTAACGAGTGTACTGCAAGAATCAAACAAAACACACCTACAGAGTGCACGCATACATTACGTAAAGTCGTCTAGGTTAGACTAGCGCATGTGCGAGTGCGTTCTTTCACTGCATGATTCAGTACTACAGTGCATGAAGAATGATCAGAAAATTCAAGAGATTTGTGCAGAAAATGTATACATTTATATAATTTCATATAGTTTCACTCGAAGATCGAGCGCCGTTTTTTTTTTTTTTTTTTTTTTGCTCCAAAAACCATCATGATTACAAATGTGATTTTATGCAACAGTTCAATAAACAAGAAGTTAACATTAAGAGACTTACGTTTCAGACACCATATTTCCTGTTTCTGCTTTGTTTCACCAACAAAAATCATTCCAAACACAGCCACAGCGCTGTTTTGCGTCTCTGAGCAACATGACGGTGTTTCGGTCCTGAATGAATCAACCGTTTAAATGATTCGGTTCAGTCGCAATGACTCACTTATAAACAGTGACTTGATGCCACCTACTGGTGGTTTTAATTTCACATTTAAAGTACTTTTTTTTTTTTTTTTTTAAATTTTTAAAATAATTTCAAATATCAGTATTCAACGTTTTATGAATCAAAACATTATTTATTCATTTGTAACTGCAGATTAAAGCATTCCATGTCCCTCAGAGCTGCATTAAACAGTGGGTAAATATATCTATTCCACTTCAGATGCAGCTTCTGTGTTTCCTCTACATTGGAAAGATGAATTTTGTTGATACTGATTTAATTTGTTTGGTAACAGCCCAAACGTCTTATTATACTAATTGTCTGATTAAATTGAACTAGTTAAAAAATTTAAAAAAATTTAAGTTTGAAAATTCATATATAAAAAAAGTAGTAAATGTTAGCATTTTATTTTTAAGTTTAATATAAAATAATTATATTTGTAATTAACACTCCCTTTTTATTTTAAAATATAAGTGTTATCACACTTTATTATTTTATTTAAAAAGAAAAATCAAACTAAATAAACTAAATGTGTTTTGTATAACTACAATAAATAATTATATTTATAACTCAATAAAAAAAATAAAAAAAAAAAATTCTCTGGCCAAGTATACTCGGACAAATATACTCGGACAAGTAAAATAGCCCTAAATAAATAAATATATATATATGTAATCTCATACAAACTCAAAGAGTATATAGTCAATATGTAAATGTTCCAAATCTGTATGACTTTCTTTCTTCTGTTGAACATAAAATAAGATATTCTGAAGAATGTTGGTAACCAGTTGACGGTAGCCATTAACTTTCATATGATTTTTTTCCCTGTACAATGGAAGTCAATGGTTTCCGTCAGCTGTTGGGTTACCAATATTCTTCAACATATCATCTTTTTTTTAAAAAAAAAAGCAAAACTGATACAGGTTTGGAACAACAGTTTTTGAGTGAACTGAAGGCCTGTTCACACCAAGGACGATAACACTAAAGATAATGATAAAGACAGAGTTCTAAAAAGTAGATGAGTGTGCTTAGAATAAACAGATGAACATAGTTATCTTTAAAGTTATCGCTCTTGGTCTGAACGGGCCTTAAAACAGTTCATGCTGTGGCCATCTTGTGGTTATAAAAATGAATAACACCTTCCAAAGTGCTGCGATTCATTACAGCTGCTGGTTTCACATCTGGTTCTACAACTGATTCCTTGTTTTAATTTATTGTATAAAAATAATGGCCATTGTCAAAGTCACTCACTTGTGTCGGTGTACTGCCACTAAAATAATTCAAATAAATCAAACAAACTCATGAATTAAATATGTGATCTTTGCCTCAGTCCTTAGACTGTTATTTCATGGGCAAAGTTAATTTGACCTTAAAAAGCTTCGAGTAATGAACCTTTTTTCCGATACAACTGGGTTGAAAGCTTCACTGGTTCAGAACGCTTCACTTCGCCATCACTACCAACAGTTTCAAGGCAGCCACAAAGAAACATGTTCCCTCTACCCAAACTGAACTACTTCTTCAGGCAACTACTCACCTGATATACAATCCAGGTGTGTCTAACGAGCGCCCTCTAGTGTCTCGTAGTATTACAACACATATAATTCTTAATTCCATTACCCTAAGGATATGGAAAAACTGTGATAGATATTTCACTCTGTTACAATATATATATGTGTGTATATATATATATATCAGGGGCGTTTCCTCCGAGGCGGCAAGGGAGGCAGTGTCTCCTCTCCTCAAAATTGGATGAGAAAATAATCAATATTATAAAAATAAAACAGTGCAAATTCGACTAAATATGATATTAAAAGTCTAAAAGTCACTTATTTTTATAAAGTAACACTGTCCAACAGCGACACATAGGTAAAGTTACAGTGGAGGCTTGCCTCCCTTCGGTCCATTGATTTTCTACAGAGACCCCAAAATTTTCTGGAGGCTCATTGGCTTGAAAACGTGACGACTGTCAGTTTTTAGAGATCATTCAGCTTGATGAAATGAAAGTTGTAACTTCGTGCCTGTGACAATGTTTGTGACAGGGCTTTTATGACGATAACCCGAAAATAAGTTGAATATTAAAAAGAACAGCTGAACATCAGTTCACAAATAAAAAAAACGGAGTGGATTACAATGTAAAAGATTATTAATGTGTAGTCTACATAAATATAAAAATGCCTACATGTCATAATGGATAGTCATTGGATGTATCAGAATTAGGCTACCTATTTGCTCACGCATGAGCAGATCCGTTTCCGCTCTGGAGACACGTTCAGTCTTTGATCTTGCAAATTTTGCCGCTCATTTTTAGTCAATCCTGCAAGACAGATTTTTCAGGATAAGAGATGGAATAAAAATGAGCTTCTAAAACTTACTGCCAGATTCTGGAAGATAAATTCTTGCCGTATTAAACCACATATCAATTATATTTTATAATATATAATATAATTTTTTATTTTTATTAAGTTTGATAAAGCCCAATATAATAAGTATGCAAAAACTGTAATCTCCTAAAATGGAATATGTATATAATATATATACACGTTGAAAATAATACACAATAAACATGTCTGTCAAAACGATCTCAAAAGAAGGCTTTTATTAAGCAAATTAAGGAGTGAATTATTCATCCACTGTTTAAAAAAAAAAAAAAAAAGACTTTAGCTGGGTTTCCACAGGCAGGGTCACAATTATCTACAGTCTATGAAGCTAAAGTTTTTTGGGTTAAGGTTCATAATGTAGACCATTTTTAGCATTGTATGCTGTATATGCATACGTAGCTAGCAAACAAGGAATACAGCTAAGCTAATAGTCACATTTAGCTGAGTAAGTATGTTGGATACTGCTGGAAATGCTGGTGTTATGGGGTACCCTATTTATTATTTTAGGATTTTTTGCCCCAGTGAAGCATTTCTATTAATATAACTGATTAAGTAGTCAAACTCATTCCATATCAGCAGAATAGTGTGGTACAGAAAGTCTACGTCCATAGAACAGGTTCTGAATGAATTATGTTACTGAAACCTAATGGTCAAAAGCAATAAAAAAAAAGTAATAGGTCAATATTATTAAATTGCAGACAAAGATTTTGAATAGCTAGGTTGGCTTGTACACTATATTGCCAAAAGTATTGGCACCCCCTTCTAATGAACAGGTTTGACTACTTTAGTAATTTCCATGAGTACAAATCTTAATGTTTAAGCATATAACAATATTCAAGGGAATTGTGTGCTTTTAGTTTTTTACAGTACCCTTTTCTATTCTAACACGACAATGCCAAACACCAGTGACTTGTACATATGCGTACAATCATTTTAAACACTTTTGCAAAACTGTGGCAGCAAAGATGGAAATACAGTTTTTAAATACATGAATTATGTTTCCATCTTTGTTGCCACAGTTGGAAGTGCCTTTTTCTGTTCTAAAGAAGGAGGTGTCCCAATGCGTTTGTCCATATAGTGTATGTACAAGTCATCCCTTACGAAAATTAACCATGGTTTTACTATAGTAAAACTGTGGTTAACCATGACTGTAGTAACTGTGTTTTTTTGGTGCGAACCATGGTTTTAAAAAAACATGGTTCTGATACCATGGTTTTACTACAGTTATATTGTAGTAATACTATAGTAAAACTGTAGTTAACCATGACTGTAGTAACCATGTTTTTTTGGTGTGAACCATGGTTTTAAAGTACCACAAATTTACTATGGTTGTAATACCATAGTTTAACCATGGTTTTACTATGGCTGTATTACTATAGTTTAACCATGGTATTACTAAAGTATCTCAAATTACATTTAAGCCTAGTTATTCTACAAACATCTACAAAATAAAAACAGAATGACAAGTTACTATTCTCTGATACAGGCTTTATTACAGCAGTTACATCATCTGAAAGAAAATATGAACTTTTGCAATTGTTCTCACATGACAAAATGATTCAGAACTATTACTACAACTTTTTAATAATAGTGATAAAGCACTGCAGTGGTAGAGATGGTTTTCTGCTAATTTACAAAATAAAAATAGCAAATTGTTTCACTCTAATAATGCATCATCGCTATAGAAATTAATTACATGTTGTACAAATAAACATGACTTAGTACTATGTGAGGCTTTCCTGTAGCTCACATAGTAGAGCATGGCACTAGCAACGCCAAGGTCATGGGTTCGATTCCCAGGGAAAGCAAGAGCTGATAAAAAAACTGTAACTTGAATGCAATGTAAGTCGCTTTGGATAAAAGTGTCTGCTAAGTGCATAAATGTAAAATGTTAGTGCACACACACAGCATTATACCACCTACCTCCTTTACAATATCCTATGTAGGGCTGCCTGCAACTAACAATTTTTTTGATAATCAATTTATCTGCAGATTTTTTTTATTATTATTATTAATTGGATGACAAAAAAATTAAACATTACTTTTTAATTAAAATAATTTTAATCCATTATTTTAAACAATGTCATTTCACATCCTGCCTATGAAAACAAATATAATGACTGTATCTACGGAGGCTCTGCTGTACATTATAAGCATTAAAGTGTTAAAATACAAGCATTACATTCTAAACCTAAAAAGATTATTTGCTATTCTAAAACAGAATTTAAAACAATTTAAACAAAAACACAAAATTTTAACTGGTAAAAGGTACGAGGAACAAACAAAATCATTCGTCTGAACAGAGTAATATACTATATTAATGGACAATTCCAACAATAATGCCTTTACTGTTACTGCTCTCATTAATATGATTACTTGTGTTACATGTAGGGTTTTAAGCCTACACTTAATTTCTAACAAAAAATATTTTAGCAAAATGTGTATTTTAGTCAGAATTATGAGCGGTCTGTTTGTTTTGATGCGTTAATCAAATTAGTTGACGATTATTTTCATTATCGATTAGTTGTTGCAGGCCTAATTTTCCACAACATGTAAACACAAGCCCGACACAGGCAGTTGTGTGCAGTCCATAGTGTGCATCAAGGTCACATTAACAACCTTGATTACAATATTAATAAAGGTAAAAAAGGTTCTTTCATTGGAAAAGTTTTACACATTCTACAAAATACATTCACAAGAAATGAGAAGTACTTTTAAGAATGTCTAAAATTATATCAACTCACATGAGATGAAGATTTCAGTCATTTCAGGCCTAAAGCAAACTGATTTATTCTACATCGAGACACCTCATGGGGGCCGATGAAGGCCAGATGAATCCTCCACACTTTTACTTGGTGAAGAAAATGCCCCTCTTTTCAAAAACTACTGATGCTGCATACATGGCAGTAGTTGTCCGTATGAAGTCTATCATATAGTCCAGTAGGTTACAGTCCACCTTTGGTTTGGTTGTCTTGATCTTCACCCCATATGGTCTCAGGATCTAAAAATGAGAAGAATATATATACACAATATTAATAAACAGCTTGCTGGAATACTCAGTTGTTATTGGTCAGTTGCACACTAATCTACACTCTTAAAAAAAAGGTGCAAGGAAAAACCAAAAAGGGGGTTTCGTGGCAATGCCATAGAGGAACCCTTTTAGGTTCCCTGAAGAACCATTTTGTGAAAGGTTCTTTAAAGAACCGTTGTTTTTCTTGGTGCCATAAAGAACCTTTTCTGGCCCCATTACAGCAAATCAGCATATTGGAATGATTTCTGAAGGATCATGTGGCACTGAAGACTGGAGTAATGATGCTGAAAATTCAGCTTTGATCACAGCAATAAATAACATTTTAAAATATATTCACACAGAAAAGAGGTATTTTAAATTATAATAATATTTTACAACATTTCTGTTTTTACTGTATTTTTTAATCAAACAAATGCAGTAGTGCTGAGCAGAAGACTTACATAAAAAAACATGTTCAAAAAACATTAAAAAAATCATACCAACCTCTAACTTTTGAACAGTAGTGTATGTCTGAGGTTTTACTTACTAGTCATATGGTTCATAGCACCTTAGAGATGTTGTTCAACAGGAGGTCCAATCCAACTCTGGTGCATGGCCACCAGCATTGAATCTAGAAACATAATATGCAATTTATCACAGAGCCAACAATATTTAGTATAGACCCTTTTTCTGTTAGAAAACATTGTGACGTTTTTCTGTGGGCGGAGCTTAGGTGGAGGCAGAAAGATTCCCGTGACCGCTTCACTAACGCTAGCTTTGAAGTTTGTTAGCTTGTTTTTTTAACAATGGCTGGAGAAAATCCGATTCTACCTGCATATGTAAGGTCACTCACTGTCCGGGGCCGCAAGTGTTATTTGAAAAGCTTGGACGATCTGACAGGATTCTCTCCGGTTGAGTGACTCACATCTAAAGTGTATAGTAAAGACAAACTCAACGTGTCTATCTAGTCATGAAGATGTATATACATTTCAATTTCAGCAGGCAACTATTTTAATCACAACAATGTACAAGTGCATCTCAATAAATTAGAATGTCGTGGAAAAGTTAATTTATTTCAGTAATTCATCTCAAATTGTGAAACTCGTGTATTAAATAAATTCAATGCACACAGACTGAAGTAGTTTAAGTCTTTGGTTCTTTTAATTGTGATGATTTTGGCTCACATTTAACAAAAACCCACCAATTCACTATCTCAACAAATTAGAATACTTCATAAGACCAATTAAAAAAAAAAAAAAAACATTTTTAGTGAATTGTTGGCCTTCTGGAAAGTATGCTCATTTACTGTATATGTACTCAATACTTGGTAGGGGCTCCTTTTGCTTTAATTACTGCCTTAATTCGGCGTGGCATGGAGGTGATCAGTTTGTGGCACTGCTGAGGTGGTATGGAAGCCCAGGTTTCTTTGACAGTGGCCTTCAGCTCATCTGCATTTTTTGGTCTCTTGTTTCTCATTTTCCTCTTGACAGTATCACATAGATTCTCTATGGGGTTCAGATCTGGTGAGTTTGCTGGCCAGTCAAGCACACCAACACCATGGTCATTTAACCAACTTTTGGTGCTTTTGGCAGTGTGGGCAGGTGCCAAATCCTGCTGGAAAATGAAATCAGCATCTTTAAAAAGCTGGTCAGCAGAAGGAAGCATGAAGTACTCCAAAATTTGTTGGTAAACGGGTGCAGTGACTTTGGTTTTCAAAAAACACAATGGACCAGCACCAGCAGATGACATTGCACCCCAAATCATCACAGACTGTGGAAACTTAACACTGGACTTCAAGCAACTTGGGCTATGAGCTTCTCCACCCTTCCTCCAGACTCTAGGACCTTGGTTTCCAAATGAAATACAAAACTTGCTCTCATCTGAAAAGAGGACTTTGGACCACTGGGCAACAGTCCAGTTCTTCTTCTCCTTAGCCCAGGTAAGATGCCTCTGACATTGTCTGTGGTTCAGGAGCGGCTTAACAAGAAGAATACGACAACTGTAGCCAAATTCCTTGACACGTCTGTGTGTGGTGGCTCTTGATGCCTTGACCCCAGCCTCAGTCCATTCCTTGTTAAGTTCACCCAAATTCTTGAATCGATTTTGCTTAACAATTCTCAAAAGGCTGCAGTTCTCTCGGTTGATTGTGCATCTTTTTCTTCCATACTTTTTCCTTCCACTCAACTTTCTGTTAACATGCTTGGATACAGCACTCTGTGAACAGCCAGCTTCTTTGGCAATGAATGTTTGTGGCTTACCCTCGTGAAGGGTGTCAGTGATTGCCTTCTGGACAACTGTCAGATCAGCAGTCTCCCCCATGATTGTGTAGCCTAGTGAACCAAACTGAGAGAACATTTTGAAGGCTCAGGAAACCTTTGCATGTGTTTTGAGTTGATTAGCTGATTGGCATGTCACCATATTCTAATATGTTGAGAGAGTGAATTGGTGGGTTTTTGTTAAATATGAGCCAAAATCATCACAATTAAAAGAACCAAAGACTTAAACTACTTCAGTCTGTGTGCATTGAATTTATTTAATACACGAGTTTCACAATTTGAGTTGAATTACTGAAATAAATTAACTTTTCCATGACATTCTAATTTATTGAGATGCACCTGTATATACAATTACCAATGATTAAACATATAAATCGTCAGTTTGTTGTTTTACACACATGAGCACAGACATTATTTCATACAAGACATAGTCGTGAGATGCATAAGAAATCTTTAGATGCGTCCATAACAACAAAAGACAATACTTTATAGAACCTTTTCTAATAAGAACTGCAAACACAAGTATTTTTGATGATCGTTTCTATCTAGTCCGCTTGTTTTATCATGCTTGCCACAGCTGTCATCATTTTTTTTTTTTTTTTTTTTTATGTTGATTCTGGCACCCCACATCACAAGAAGATGATATTTTAAACTCCTTATGTAGCCGAATCTGCGCTGGATATATATATATATATATATATATATATATATATCAGGTTTGGATGTCACAACCTTCCTATAATGAACTGTAATATAACAGATGCATGGTGATATAAGAAAATATGTTGTGAAAAAAATGCATATGAATGTATTTAATTTCTTCTATACGTTACTCACCTGTGTTTCCTGCATTTCTGTCAGCAGCTCCCTTCACAAATTTTGAAATCTTGGAGCTTCTCTTCTTTTGTAGAAAGATTATATTATCATTCCTGAAACCACAGAACATTTTTTTTTATCAATATTTGTTTACCATGAAAGATCAAAGCACGTTTGAACTAACGTTAACGTTAGATTCATTTAATTCGTGCTCCGTCACCGATTAACAGTATACAGCACATATTTTAGGCTAAATAAGTTAGACAACTTCCAATAAACCACTGACAAACTGACAGAAAACCCTTTACAGAGCTATCAAAATCTCTCATCTACACATAAAGATGTAATTAAAAGCCCAAACTTTCATAAACAAGAGCTCAAGCTTCAGAGTTAGCCTATGTTCGTCTGACAACAGTGGAGATGCTAGCGGACTTTTTCGAAGACTGTAAAACATTTCTGTGAAGTAAATATTCAACAGAAACATGTCAGTTACATGTAAGAAAGTGTCTGGAACAGTTGTATGTGATATTTGTGTGATTTTAGGGAATAAATTCACCTGAAAGCAATGAAAACAGCAGCGAGAGATGGAGATTTACGGCTTGTTAGTTGGTGTTGTCGCTCCGTTTCCATGGCAACTCCCTCCGCTGCAGCGTTTGAATGAGACTAGAGATGGGCGGATCGATCCTCACATAAAAAATATCGATTCTAAAGTGCATTTTTTAACCATTAATTTTATTTATTTATTTATCAAGAAATTCGGTGCATAAAATAAGCTTAAAAATAGAATATATTATATATATTAGCGAATAATTGTGTTGGATAGAACCATTTCTCCTGCTCATCGGAACACACGCAAATGCTGAAAGACAGAATCAATCTCAGACAGCGTTCACAGCTCACAGTGCTTGTTCAAATAGAGTTGCGTTTCCCAAAAGCATCAGAAGCATAAGTAGATCTTAAGAAACCATTGCCATATTATTACATTACATTACATAACTGTCACGAATGCTGGAGCCAGGAACGAGGAGACACGGAGAATTCACAAACTGGGAGTCTTTAATCCATATAGGGAACATAGAACATAAGAAGACATTCAAAGACCGACAAACACTAACTGAAAGGACTGGGGCTTTTAAAGACGGGACAATCAAAGAACTAAGGAGACACACCTGGAGCAAATTAATACAATCAGACAGGGGAGAAACTGGGTCACAAGGAACACATGGGGAGCAAAAACTACAACAAAACAGTCCAGGGGCGTGACATTACTCCCCCCTCCCGGAAGGTGCGTCCTCGCACCGTGGAACAACAGAGGGGAGGGGGGGGACGGGTGGGAACAATGGCGGCGGCTCAGGAGGAGGACGGACAACCGGGAGGGGGCCGGCAGACAGAGACCAGGGAGGCGACGAAGGAGGGAGGAGCCAGGGAGGAGACAGGAGGGACTCGGAGCAGGAGGAGCCTGGCAGGACCCAGGCCACAGCCATGATGATGGCCCACGGTGGAGCCGACGGAGGAAGGAGCCATGGAGGAGGAATAGCCGCCGACTCCAGGGGGCCGACCAACGGAGGCGGAGCAGGTGGAGGAGGAGCCCGAGGTGGAGACGGAGAGCCGACGAGCCAGGGTGACGCCGAGGATCCGGGGGGCCAGGGTGGAGCCGAGAGCTCTGGCAACCGAGGCAGAGGCGGAGCTCCGGAGATCCGCGGCGGAGCCAGAGCGACTGAGGACCAAGGTGGAGCTGGAGGGAGGAAGGAGCCCAACGGAGCCGGTGGGACGGAGTGACGAGGCGCAGCCAGAGGAGAGGAGTCCCGAGGCGATGGCGGGTCGACGCCCGACCAAGGCGGAGCCGGAGGGATGAGGGAGCCTGGTGGAGCTGGTGGATCGATGGATGACGGTGGAGGCGAGGGAGCTAGGAGCCGAGGTGGAGCCGCTGGGTCTACGGGCCGAGGTGGAGTCTGGGCCTCGGAGGCTGGAGGTGGAGGTGAGGGATTCTCCAGCCACGGCGATGGAGGATGGCAGACCCGCGGAGCTCGCACCGCATTGATGGAGGGCTGAGGGCGAGCAGAGGGACTGCCAGACGACAGCGGTGGAGGAGGCAGGAGCGGGTGGGAGGGTGGGCATTTGAGATCCTCCGGGCTTCCAGGGGTTAACTCAGGAATGGGAGCCGACACTGTGGGGCGCTCTGGAGGCGCGGGTTCTGGAGGACGCTTTCGGGAAGCGGGCACAGGGGGGCGCTCGGGAGGAGCGGAGCTGGCTGGAACCAGCGGAGACGGAGAGAGGATAGGGGAAGCGTCGACCTCCAGAACATGTTCCCAGTCCAACAGATCCCCTTCAAAGTCTAGCAGCCCCAGATGTATCATCAGCTCACCCTCAGCCGCGGTGCAGGGGGCGGAGCTCCACTCCGCGCTCACACCGTCCACGGCTGGCTCCCACATGATCAGCTCTCGCACCTGATCTGACGTGTTGGGCTCAACTTCCAGGACGATCTTCCGCTCAGTCGCTCGGCTTGGCGCTGGCTCGTGGATCGTAGCGGGCAATGGCTCTCCGTCATCGGTGGGCTCGTGCTGGTGCTCCGCACTGCGGGGAGTTGGTGGGCTGGGCTCTGGGTCAGGAGTGGCACTGGCGAGATCCCCCTCGGCACAGACGGTGAACGGGGATCCGTGCCTCGCCAGTGTCCACTCCACGAAGGCGGCGAAATCCTCTCGAGGACCATCCTCGGACGACAGCGCTCTGCACGCGGTGTTCAAGCTAGCATTATAAAATGTGCAGAGCGCGCCGTCCGGGTAGCTGGTGGCGTTAGCTAACATCAGGAACAGTCTTGTATGGTCCTCGAGAGATCGGTCCTCCTGCTCCAGCAGGAGGAGGAGGAATTCGGGCCGGACGTAGGGATCCATGGGGCAACACAACGGAAACAAAAACACTGATAGAAAACGGAAAACAAAACGGAGGGTGGACACGGAGGTAACTGTTTGGGTCGGTCTTTCTGTCACGAATGCTGGAGCCAGGAACGAGGAGACACGGAGAATTCACAAACTGGGAGTCTTTAATCCATATAGGGAACATAGAACATAAGAAGACATTCAAAGACCGACAAACACTAACTGAAAGGACTGGGGCTTTTAAAGACGGGACAATCAAAGAACTAAGGAGACACACCTGGAGCAAATTAATACAATCAGACAGGGGAGAAACTGGGTCACAAGGAACACATGGGGAGCAAAAACTACAACAAAACAGTCCAGGGGCGTGACAATAACATTGTTACTATATATAAAATTAATTCTGAAAAATGCATCGCGGTTTCCACACAAATATGAAGCAGCAATAATAATCAGAAATGTTTCTCGAGCAGCAAATGATATTCGAATTATTTCTGGAGGATCATGTGACATTTAAGACTGGAGTAATGATGCTGAAAATTCAGCTTTGATCACAGATGCATTTTAAATTACATTTTAAAATATATTAAAATAGAAAATAGTAATTTTTAATTGTTATATTTCACAATATTGCAGTTTTTACTGTATTTTTGTTCAAATAAATGCCGCCTTAGTGAGCATGAGACTTACTAAAAAACATATTACAAAATCTTACTGACCCCAAACTTTTGTGTACATGTAATATTTATTTTAATTTTGTGCAAGTAAATTTATTTAAACTGGTTGTTAAAAGTTCAAATGGGTTGTGTTAGGTTCTGTAAATCTGTCAGAAAAAACAAAATATCCTAAAGTTTCACCTTTAGGGGTACAACAGCCTGGCAGCCTTTTACAAAAATTAACTATGGTTTTATTACAGTAACCACAGTTTACCACAGTATTTGTAGTAAAACTGCAGTAACCACAAATTTACCATGGTAATAATAATACATTTTAGTACCATGTTTAATTTTTATGAGGTACCCTCAAAGGTGCACCTTTGTAACTTATCTACCCTTAAAGCATGCATACTTGTATGGTAGTAATGTTCTCCCTTTTAGGGGTGTAGTTGCACCTTTGACGTTACTGCCCCTGTAAAGGGCTAAACTACAATTATAGTATATTTTATTTCTGACAGTGTAAACAAAAAAAGGCCTATGAAATGTTAAAAATACATTGCTTTAAAATCTAATATTAAGTGAGTATAATTACTGATTATATTCTTTTAATAATTTAAAAGATCA
This sequence comes from Spinibarbus caldwelli, assembly GCA_039654775.1. Taxonomy (NCBI): domain Eukaryota; kingdom Metazoa; phylum Chordata; class Actinopteri; order Cypriniformes; family Cyprinidae; genus Spinibarbus; species Spinibarbus caldwelli. The sequence goes on from CM077242.1 coordinate 34,296,878, forward strand.
GTTTAGTTTAGAGGTATCGGTATTGATATTGATATCGACGATACTGGGCTTGAAAATATCGGCATCGGATCGAAAATAAAATAAGAGGTATCGCCCATCCCTAAATGAGACTCCAGTATTCAGCATTCACGCCCATTAAAACACGTCACAGTTACGCAGCATTCACATAAACAAACCTCTTAAAATCACATTAAATCTTTATTAAATCGCGAATTTGAAACTCATTTTGTAGTTCTATGACCAATTCATAGGTGCAAAATGTATGATAGTGGGACAAAATGGCACTATATTGCACTATAATTGAACACAACTAATAGAAAATGAGTATGGAATGAGTTCTGGACCAGGCAGGGCAATTTAGCTCACTTGATCTCACTTTCCAGAAAAAAATATTTACAACATGTTGACTGTGAAGAACCATTAAATAGTCTAAAAAATTACTATGGTTTTCTACAAAAACTATAGATACATCATGGTTACATGGTTGCATTAAAACCATTGTTAATTTCGTAGTTACTATAGTTTTACTACAAACACCATGGTTCATTTTACAGTTACTATGGTTTTACAACAAAAACCATTGATAAACCATGGTTTTTGTAGTAAAACCATGGTTCTTTTGTAGTTACTATGGTTTTGCTACAAAAACCATACTTTAACTATGGTAACTGTAGTAAAACCATGGTTATTTTGTAGTTACTATGGTTTTACAATAAAAACCATGGTTAAACCATTGTTTATTACGTAGTTACTATGGTTTTACTACAAAGGCCATAGTTTAACTATGGTAACTGTAGTAAAACCATGGTTATTTTGTAGTTACTATGGTTTTACTATAAAAACCATGGTTAAACCATGGTTTATTACGTAGTTACTATGGTTTTACTACAAAGACCATAGTTTACTATGGTAACTGTAATAAAACCATGGTTATTTTGTAGTTACTATGGTTTTACTATAAAAACCATTGTTAAACCATGGTTTATTACGTAGTTATTATGGTTTTACTACAAAAAACATATTTTAACTATGGTAACTGTAGTAAAACCATGGTTTATTTTGTAGTTACTATGGTTTTACTATAAAAACTATGGTTAAACCATGGTTCATTTTGTAGTTACTATGGTTTTACTACAAAAAACATAGTTTAACTATGGTAACTGTAGTAAAACCATGGTTTATTTTGTAGTTACTATGGTTTTACTATAAAAACTATGGTTAAACCATGGTTCATTTTGTAGTTACTATGGTTTTACTACAAAAACCATAGTTAAACCATGGTTACTACAAAAAAAAAAAACATGGTTAATTTTTGTAAGGGATTGGTGTTTGGTAAAGAGTTTTTGGCTCAAGGTCTGCATTTAAAGTCACACCAGAGGTGTTCAGCTTGGATTAGGACTTGGCTTTCTGCAGACCAGTCAAGTTCTTCCACACTGACTAAATCAATCATTTCTTTTTGAACCTTGCCTTATACACAGAGGCTTTGTCATGTTAGAATAGAAAAGGGTCCTGTCCAAACTATTGGTATAAAACTAGAAGCACACAATTCCCTAGAATATCATTATATGCTTAAACATTAAGATTTGCACTCATGGAAATTACTAAAGTAGTGAAACCTGTTCATTAGAAGGGGGTGTCCCAATACTTTGGGCAATATTGTGTATGTTTAGTGCGGTAGGGGGCCCAACCTCATATTCTTTCATAGGGCCCAAAATTGCTAGTGGCGCCCCTGATTATTATTATTATCATTATTATTTAAACCACATGGGAATCAATAAGAATCGGAACTGATAAGCAGAATTACAATCATTAAATCCATACAATACCCAAAACTACTTGCAATAAAACAGTTCTTCTTTGCTTTATGTTAGTAATAAAAACATAACCAGAGACTAAGCTTGCAGGTGAAATTGCATAATGCTTAGGATTAATAAAACAATGTTTAAAACAATACCACCTGTCTAGTCTAGCCATTGTCTCAAAATATTCTCTCGTTTGTCTCCATTATACTGTCTCTGTACCTTATTCAACTCCCTCCAAATGTCATATAATTCATATCCTGTTTTAATTGTGTCTCAAAACACATTGTGATGCCATGTGTGTTTCTTTGTGGTTCCTCTCAATATTGTTTTTTTTTTTTTTTCCATGCAATTACAATCACCCCCTACAAATTAATACTCCTCATGTTTAAAGTTTTCTAAAATATTTCTAACTTTGTTTAAAAACGTACTGATTTATAAATACCACAATAAAATATTTAAACTTAATTTCAACAACTGTCCCCCGAGTAAATATTCTAGTCTTCACGTGAAACAGGAGTCATATTTTTCCTTAGTAAAATAGCTATTTTACTCTTATGACTCATGATCACTTCTCCCTCCCATTACATTATTCATTCACTTTCATTCTGCATGTCACTATATAACATGATCAAAATTGTCAAGTCTCAACTTCTATGCTTTTAATTCCTCACTATAATTGTTTAGAATCATGTACACCTACCTGCCTTCAAAAAGAAACAACATGTTTTAAGTGCCAATTTTCAAACTAAAGCAATCTATTTAATCTGCAAAATTTCTTAAATTTGTCAGTTCTCTCTCAGTCACTTTGTCTTTTATGAATGGAGGAATGCTGACATTTACATTTTTAGGAATCTTTTGAGGAATGTTTTACATTTTAGGCTGCTGCCATTTCAATCAGCACATGCTGATCAGCGGTATTTTACTTTTCTTAACAACAGCAAATAATACACCTACAGCTTTACCAAGTGCAAGAAAAGAGAAAACTCTGTCAGCTTAGAGGGTTTTCAAAATGACAGTAAAGTAGACGTACAAGTTCAGACAGCGATTTAGATCATGTGACACAGTGAAATGACAGATTAGTAGTAATGTTTTTATAAAATCAATCCTCTCCCTTTCCTGTCTGACCGTGTCACTAATTTCTACTCACACATCACAGCTGTTTACCAGAATACAACTGTCACCATAATAATACACGAAGTGTGTTATTAAAGTGATATTAAAGTGCTTTATTTTCTTGGCAATGGAGCACTGTACACCTGACAACTAAAAGTGAAAGTATTTCTTTGTGTGCATGTATTTGTTTATATAAAAATCTGGATGTTTTCTCCATTTGTACTCCAGTAGAGTTTCTGTTTCGCTTATTTTTGCATTTGTCTGTGTTGTTGCAGGCTGACATCATCTGACCTGATGAGAGAGAAGAACAAATATCTAAAAAATCAAAGATGGGAGATCTCAAAACCAGCCGTGAATCTGACCGTAAGATATACTGTGTGTACACACACACGCGCACATACACACACACACACACACACACACACATACACGTATTTAAACTTGTATGAACAGAATTGCTTACATTCATACAGGTGAGATGATGTTTTTCTGTCGAGATTGACTGTGTCTATATAAATAACAGTACTTTGTGCTTTAGAGTATGTTAGCTAGCAAAATATCACTCGTTACAATTGTGCTGATCATTCAAACTGCTTTTTTTTCTACAGGAATACATTCATAGCATAGTAGTGGACGCACAGATGTTTGAGTGTGTAAGTGCGAATACATAAGAAATACTTATGTGTGACTTACCTATGATGAATTTACAGCTGAGTGTGGACATTTCACTTTTTGAATGCATCAACGTCACATTTGCATAGGCCGTACTATGCTGTCTGTCAAACTATATTTGTACAGATTTTATTTTGTTTTGGCAAGTATTTAATTATTTTGCCAAGAGAAAAACGTTGGATTATGCATCAAACATGCAACTCATTGTCTCCATGCAGTTAATTAATAAACCATCGGTATCGGCCCTTTTCATGCTATTTCCGATATGCCAATGGCTTTAAAATAATCAAAAATCGGCCGATAAATATTGGCAGCCAATACATCAGTGCATCCCTACAGAAAACAATATATTGATTTAATGTTTGTAAAACATGTTTTGTGATAGAATGCCCGTATGCAAGGGAGTGACAATGACCATGAATATTTAGTAATTCACTCCTGAGAGATAAAGGGCCTCCTATAATGAGCCATCAGTCAGTAATGTGTCTGTGAATCTGGTAATAAAGCATGTGAGGAGAGTAAAATAATGGAGATTTATATTTGTATTTTATTTACAACACAGTATAATCAAAATATACACAGTGAATGTGTCACGGGTCAGGGTGCCTTCCTGGCTCCCTCTGCTGTCTGTGTTGTCATGTCTTTTTCGGCAGCTCGTGACAGGTGCAATCAGCACTGATCTGGCGGTGGGGCTGCGCGGATCACGAGCTGCTTCTATTCCACCTGTCGCTTATTACCCCTTCCTTTATATTTATCACTCTGTTTATCTGTACCCCAGGACACGTTGAGAGAAGGACTTCCGCTCTCTGCCTCGCTCCACTCTCTGGTTGTTGGTCCTGTTCGAGCGCTGGGTCTTGGGCAGTGATCAGCTTGTTTGGTCCGCATCACACTGCCAACCGTAGATGGATTACCCCAGAGACTTGCTCACTGTTTTTGTTACCGTTTTATTTGTTTTGTTCACCTTTGGAGAATAAATCTACTGTTGCATCTAATCCTCTGCCTTTGAGTCCTCTGTTCTCCTCATCCCGTCACAGAATCTACTCACCACATCATGGACATAGCAGAGGAGGATGAGATGCGCCGAACCCTTATGCAGCAGGGCGTTCTTCTGGGTCATCATCAGGAGGAAATCGCTGCTTCCCGCTGCGCTTACTCCAAGATCTCTCTCCAGCTTGACCAGCTGGTTGAACGGTTTGATCAGCTGCACACCAGCCCTCCCGCGGCTCCTATGGTAATCCCTCCTCCCGATCCCAATGGAACTAGTACCATCACGCTGAACCACGGCTCAATCCTCCTGCTCCTTACTCAGGTGAGCCCAGCACGTCGCTCCTTTTTGTCCCAGTGGTCTTTGACTTTCTTGCTGCAGCCTTCCTGTTTTCCCATGGAGCGGTCTAAGGTAGCTTTCACCATCATGCTCTTGGTGGGTCAAGCGAGAGAGTGGGGAACGGCCATGGGGGATAACGAGCAGAACTGCTGTTCCTCCTTTGAGAGTTTCTCGGAGGAACTATGCAAGGTGTTTGATCGCGGCACGGGGGTTCCTTTTATCATTTGGACTGACCACAAAAACCTCAAAATTCTAAATTCTTGGCATGCTCGCTGGGCATTGTTTTTCGGGTGGTTTAGGTTTACAATCTTTTACCGCCCGGGGTCCAAGAATGGTAAACACGATGCATTGTCGCTGATCTGAGACTGAGGCTAGTCCCACTCTCCCTGTGCCCATTCTGTCTCCCGAATGGGTGGTGGCGGCAGTCACCTAGTGGGTGGAGTCCAAGGTCCGCACGGCGCTACGCAGCACTACTATTCCCACAGGATGCCCAGAGGGTCTGTTGTTTGTGCCCGAGTCAGTCCAAACTAGCGTCCTACAGTGGGGCCACTTGTCCAAACTAGCTTGCCACCCAGGAGCGACTCGTACCTGCATGTTGATCAAGCAGCGGTTTTGGTGGCCGTCCGTGGCATGGGATGCCCGTTTATTCGTGTCAACCTGTCCGGTTTGCGCTGCGGGGAAGGGCTCCAATCGACACCCAGCAGGGCTACTCCAGCCACTGTCGGTCCCTTCGTGGCCCTGGTCACACATAGCGATGGATTTCATCACTGGCCTACTCCCATCTACTGGCATAATGGTAGTCCTCACTGTGGTGGACAGGTTTTCTAAGGCGGCTCATTTCATTCCCCTCCCCAAATTACCTTCAGCGAGGGAGACAGCGACTGCTGTCTTGGATCATGTTTTCCGTATTCATGGCCTCCCGGTGAACATGGTTTCTGACAGGAGTCCCTAGTTTGTGTCTAGGTTTTGGACAGAATTCTGTCGACAGCTGGGTGGTGACTATGAGTTTATCCTCTGGTTATCACCCGCAGACTAACGGGCAGGCCGAGCATGCTAACCAGGATTTGCAGAGGGTTCTGCGCTGTGTGGCGTCTGCCGAACCATCATCTTGGAGTTCCAGATTAACCATGGTCGAGTACACACATAACTTCCTCCCGGTCTCGTCTATGGGTTTGTCTCCCTTCCAGTGCTGTTTAGGCTACCAGCCACCATTATTCCCCTCCCAAGAATCTGACGCTGTTGTTCCGTCCGCACATGCGTTTATTCAGATATGCCTCCATACCTGGAGGATCGCCAGAGAAGCCCTCACCCGGACTGGCGAGAGGAACAAGGCGTCAGTGGACCGTCACTGTACTAAGCCCCCACTTTACGTGTGTGGTCAGAAGGTCTGTTTGTGTTCTCAGGACCTTCACTTCAGACTCCCCTCACGTAAATTGGGACCCAAATTTGTTGGACCATTCATCATTTCTAAAGTGCTCAGTCCGGTGTCTGTGCAACTCAAGTTAACCCCCTATTTAAGAATATTCACCTGGTTTTTCACATATGTAAGATCAAGCCTGTTATTCGCTCCCCCCTTCAGCCCCAGACCTCTGCCCCCCACCTCCCCACCTCCCAGACTCATTGAGGGGTTGCCGGCTTATATGGTACGGCGACTAATCGATGTGAGACGTAGGGGTAGAGGTCACCAATACCTGGTAGACTGGGAGGGTTATGGTCTGGAGGAGAGATGCTGGGTTCCGGCTCGCGACATTCTGTATTGCGCTCTCATTGACCAGTTCCATCGGCGTCATGGTGAGTCCTCTGGGGGCGCCAGGAGGCATCCCTGAGGGGAGAAGTACTGTCACGGGTCAGGGTGCCTTCCTGGCTCCCTCTGCTGTCTGTGTTGTCATGTCTTTTTCGGCAGCTTGTGACGGGTGCAATCAGCACTGCTATGGGGCTGCGCGGATCACGAGCTGCTTCTATTCCCCCTGTCGCTCATTACCTCTTCCTTTATATTTCTCTTCTGATTAGTCCTTGTTGTGAGTAGATTGTTTTGTGTTCTGTGCTCGTGTTGTGTTGTGCTCTGGTGTTGCACCCACATTTTTTTTATCTGTACCCCAGGATGCGTAGAGAGAAGGACTGCCACTTTCTGCCACTTTCTCTCAGGTTGTTGGTCCTGTGCGAGCACTGGGTCTTGGGCAGTGATCAGCTCGTTTGGTCCGCATCACACTGCCGACCGTAGCTGGATTACCTCAGAGACTTGCTCGCTGTTTTTGTTACCATTTTATTTGTTTTGTTCACCTTTGAAGAATAAACCTACTGTTGCATCTAATCCTCTGCCTTTGAGTCCTCTGTTCTCCTTGTCCTGTCACAGAAGGTCAAAGACACATTATTGAGCACAATGATCTAAACACTGAGACTTGAACAGTAACACACCTTTGTGTCATTACTGAAACAGATCCTGTTAAAATGTTGAAAAATGTAAACCACACCTGATATTTCCATTGTCTGCTGCTGCTTTCCATTCAAGGAAAAAAAAAAAAATCATCAGTACATCATCAGTAGTCATGGAGGTTATTTTACCGTATTTTATGTAAAACATTAGCCCAGTGTAGTTTAACATCTGATGCTGGTAAAGTGCTGTCCTAGAAGTGAAGTCTTCAAAGTCTTCAGGGGATCTGGTCACCAAAAGAAAAACAAACAAACAAACAAACAAACAAACAAAAAAAAAAAATGGATGTTGATGTAGGAGAAACTATGGTAACGCTTTAGATTACAACCCGCAAAAAACTGCGTAAGTATACTGAATTTACAGTGTACGTTTCTGTAATTATAGTGTACCTATAAAGAACGTTCATGAAGGTATAAGGGAACAATGTGTTATGTTTGTGTAATAAGGGGGTAACAACCAGATATGCAACCTGCAAAGAACTGCGTAAGTAAACTGAAGTTACAGTGTAGCTTTTTTGTAAATATAGTGTACCTCCGTGTAGGTATGGGGAATAATATGGTGACGTTTGGGGAGTAAAGGGGTAACAACCTGTAAAATTACAAATCATTTATACTGTAAGTATTTTGAAACTAAGAGGTAGGCCTTCTAATATTACGTGGTATGGCCTAAACAATAATCTTATGTTTGGGAGTGATTTAGAAAGATGATATTCTTTTTATAATTTTACACTGGTATCATATTATAGGCCTAGGTATTTTAACCATTCTATTATTAAAGGAAACATAATGGAGATTACTGAACAACAAAACTGGACATCTAGTGAAATGTGTTAATGAGTTTCAGCTATGATTTATAATTCACAAGTCAGCTTACCTTATGAAAGCCTATTCGTCAATCTCAGCAACTTCACACCAGCAACTTCCCAACACCACTATCACCAAATAACTTTGCATGATATACCATCAAAGTTCAATGCAGCTTAAAACAAGCTTACCTCTTTCCAGCTGTTCACAAAAAAAAAAAAAAAAAAAAAAAAAAAATATGATACAACATTTGTATTTCAGTGGATGTATACTGTGATGTTTTTATAGCAAAAAAAAAAAAAAGAGGGTTTAATTTGGCCATCAAACAATTAAATTAAAACTAGTGCAATATTTATCTCTGTAATTACTGTGTAAATATACACTTGTTCTGTTTTTAAGCCCAACTTGTTCCTCTGTTGTTCCATGTAGTTACAGGGCAAATAAATCATTTGCGGGCTGTAATTTAAAGTAGTGCTTGTTCCCCCCTTATTGCATGTAGTTACAGGGTAAGTGGCTAAAACAAATTGCTCTAAAACAAATGTTTATACAGTAGCTCATACGATATATATCAGGTAATATATCAATAAACATGGTGACTGTTTTAATTCTAATATTATTTGAAATTTGGGTTTTTAAATTAAAATCACACACAATATGACAACATTAACAACACAGGCAACAGATAATTAAAGATAAAAATTTATTACACCAGTTCAGAAAAAAGCAAAGCAACTCCATACTTATACAGCTTATACAAATTCTAAAAGCTTGTTTAAGAACAAATTTAAGATTTTGCTCAATTTGTTCATGTTTTTCACCCACTGATGAAGTTAAACTATTATGGCCAAACCATCATTGTGTCACAGATTGAGCCAGAAACAACAGGTAAGTGAAATAGCAGGATGATTTATTGACAGGATTGGGAGCAGATGAGCAGACTACAGGAGCAAATGGCAAGTGAGAATATAGAACTTAGAATCAGTTGAAGGGATCTTAGCTGAATGCTGATGATAGTTTTCGTTGCAGGATCGTTGGAGAACAGGAACCAGGAACTAAGGAATACTTCGCTGGAGATTCAGAGGAAGATCATCGGTAGTCCAAAAGTTAAGTGTACACAGGTTGGTGCACACTGGGTCTGGGAACAGTTCAGGGTAGATAACGGTAGACCAGATGATGACAAACTGAGGTGAGAGTGGTTGTGTAGCTGACTTGATTGGTGAGTGCAGGTGCAAGTGATCAGTAATCAGGTGACAGGGATCTGGTGTGTCAGAACTGGTGACTGTGATGATGGAGGTGGCTGTGACTGTGATGAATCCCTGACACATTATCAATAAACACACAGTAATAAACACTGAAAGTCAAGATTAAATTGTGTATTATAGCGAGCTGACAGGATTTTACTGTTTTGACCCACGTCCTCAAGCACCATTTTGACTAGTTCACAGTTCCCGGTTTCAGTTGCCGCTCAATGTTGTGAGAACATACTCACCAGTTTTAAAAGAACACATTCGAGTCAGTTTCAGAAATCTCTCTCCTCTTCGCTTCGATTAGTTTTCTTGTATTTTCAACACATATTCCTGTCATGAGTGCCGCAAACAAGGATAGACTCGTCTCAAGCGCCATTCAAGCTGTTTCCAGTTCCTGATCACCACATTCACTGTTCCAGTTTTAAACGAACACACTCCAGGCAGTTTCAAAGTTGTCCCTCATTTTTTATCTATTTTCCACACGTTTCCATCTCAAGCACCGCAGACACGAATTTCGTCGCAAACAGAACCATTCCCATTTGAACCTCCACATTCCCAACCAGGGTTGCCAGGTTTTCACAACAAAACCCGCCCAATTGCTACTCAAAACTAGCCCAATCGCGTTTCGAAAGGGGTTCCCCGGTAAAAAATTCCCCGGGAAAACCACGAACTTGGCAACACTGTTCCTAACCCAGCACTGTTGGGTTACTTATTACTGATATCAACCCAAATTGGGTCAAATCAAGTCAGCTTCCTAACCCAACAGTCTCAACCCATCTCAGCCCTGCATGCAATGGCCACCCTGCAAGTCTACCACGCCAAAGCACAAGGGTAGTTCTGAGCCGGGGTTGATGCAGGAACTGCACATGGTGACTGGCCATGATGAATGTCACAGCACAGGTCCTTAGGCCAGACGATGTCCATCTTGGTGGTCCAGAAGGACCCCCTGGCTAAACCTTGCAGAGTTGCAAGATGTTGTCAAGTCAAGTCAAGTTACCTTTATTTATATAGCGCTTTTAACAATACAGATTGTGTCAAAGCACTTAACAGTATCAAATTGGAGGATAGAGTGTCAGTAATGTATAATGATAATATTAAACACTCAATTTTCAGTTAAAGGCATTTCATTATTGAATTCAGAGATGTCATTGTCTAGCTCAGTTTAGTTTAAATAGTATCTGTGCAATTAAAACGACAGTAATCGCTAGAAATTAAGTGTCCCCAACTGAGCAAGACAGAGGCGACAGCGGCAAGGTACCAAAACTCCCTCTGTGACAGAATGGAGAAGAAAAAAAAAAAAACTTGGGAGAAACCAGGCTCAGTCGGGGGGGCCAGTTATCCTCTGGCCAGACGAAACCCGCAGCTCAATTCCAACCGCAGCCATGTCAGATTGTGTAAAGGGCTTATTTGATTCCTGTGGTCTTGTACCAATGGGGCATTTTAATTTATAATTTAATGTATTTGTTATATTTGTGTTTTATTCATTATTTTAAGTTTTTCATTTATATGATTTATTCATTTGCTATAATTGTTATGTATAGTTTAATGCATTTATTGTTTCTCTGTCTATTTTTATAATATATATTTGTTTGTTTATTATAATTTAAATTTATAGTTTAATTCATTTAATATTTTTCTGTTGGAGGACTAAAATGCGATAAGAGCTCGCTCAAGGACTGAGGAGCTAAGCCATTCAGGGCTTTAAAAGTAATTAACAAGATTTTAAAATCTATCCGATGTTTGATAGGGAGCCAGTGCAGTGTTGACAGAACCGGGCTAATATGGTCATACTTCCTGGTTCTAGTAAGGACTCTAGCTACTGCATTTTGGACCAACTGTAGTTTGTTGATCAAGCGTGCAGAACAACCACCCAATAAAGCATTACAATAGTCTAACCTTGAGGTCATAAACGCATGAATTAGCATTTCTGCATTTGACGTTGAGAGCATAGGTCGTAATTTAGACATGTTTTTGAGATGGAAAAACGCAGTTTTACAGACGCTAGAAACATAACTTTCAAATGAAAGATTGCTATCAAACAGCACACCTAGGTTCCTAACTGATGAAGAAGAATTGACAGAGCAGCCGTCAAGTGTTAGATAATGTTCTACGTCCGATAATTAACACCTCTGTTTTTTTTTCAGAATTTAGCAGTAAGAAATTACTCGTCATCCAGTTTTTTATATCGACTCTGCATTCCGTTAGTTTCTCAATTTGGTGTGTTTCAACGGGCCGCAAAGAAATGTAGAGCTGAGTATCATCAGCATAACAGTGAAAGCTAACACTATGTCTCCTGATAATATCTCCCAAGGGTAACATGTAAAGCGTGAAAAGTAACGGCCCTTTTACTGAGCCTTGAGGTACTCCATACTGCACTTGTGATCGATATGATACCTCTTCATTCTATAGTAGAGAATGAGTGGAATTGTTCCTCAGGGGATCTATAGTGCTCTATCTGATGCGATACTGTAGCTGACACCTGCATGGTTACAATTTTATCTCTGATAGTATTGATCTTGAAAGTAAAGTAGTTCATAAAGTCATTACTGCTGTGCTCTTGGGAAATGCCAACACCTGTTGATGCTTTATTTTTCATTAATTTAGTCACTGTATTGAATAAATACCGGGGGTTATGTTTGTTTTCTTCTAGAAGAGAAGAAAAGTAATCAGATCTAGCAGTTTTTAATGCTTTTCTGTAGGATAGGGTACTTTCCCGCCAAGCTATACGAAATACCTCTAGTTTTGTTTTCCTCCAGCTGCGCCCCATTTTCCAGGATGCTCTCTTTAGGGCACGAGTGTGCTCATTATACCATGGTGTTGGACTCTTATCCGTAATCTTCCTTTGGTGTAAAGGAACAACTGTATCTAAGTCAAGTCAAGTCAAGTCAAGTTGAGCTTTATTGTCATTCCGCTACATGCGGGGGCATACAGTGGAACGAGATGTCGTGCCTCACAGGACCACGGTGCTACATAAATACAGGCATACAGCAATGAAGTAAAACAATATAAACCTATACACAAACTATCCTACTGATAGATTTTGACTATAAATATACTATCTATATAAAAAAAATTTTTACCTATACATAAACTAAAAAATACAAACTATACAGACTATACGAATGCTTCCGATAAATACTGTACATGTGCAAAGAGAGACAATGTGAGTTCAAGCAGCTGGCTGGGGAACAGTGCAGGATGATTTGTAGTGCATGAGCATGTAAACATACATATATTACTGATATTACTGAGTCTTTTTGTGGGATTTGTGTACTCAGCAGTGTGTGTGAAAAGTGACTAGTGCGCATAGAGGAAGAGAGTGTGCTACTATAGGTGGTTTGTACAGGCCCACTCACCTGTAGCACCCTTCGATTGCACAAACAAAGTTCCATAAGTTCCAGATGGTCCATGTTCCAGGATGTAGGGGGTTTGTATGGGGTTTCAGAGAGGGGCGGGGTGATTTGAGTTCAGGGCTCTCACAGCCTGGGAGAAAAAGCTGTTGAGCAGTCTGGCAGAGCGGGCTCTGATGCTCCGGTACCGTCTACCTGATGGTAGGAGCTGGAAGAGACTGTGGGAGGGGTGTGTGGAGTCCTTTACGATACTGTTGGCTTTGCTGGAGCATCGTGTGAGGAAAATGTCCAGGATGGAGGGGAGAGGGGCACCAATGATCCTTGCAGCTGTGTTCACTGTCCGCTGGAGGGTCTTGCGGTCTGCTGCAGTACAGTTCCCGTACCAGACAGTGATGCAGCTGGTCAGCACACTCTCAATGGTGCCCCTGTAGAAAGTGGTGAGGATGGGTGGAGGGAGACTTGCTCTTTTCAGCCGACGGAGAAAGTGTAGGCGCTGGTGTGCCTTCTTGGAGAGTGACATGGTGTTGGTGGTCCAGGTGAGGTCCTCTGTGATGTGCACCCCCAGGAATTTAGTGCTGCTGACTCTCTCCACAGGCGAGCTGTCGATAGTCAGTGGGGGGTGATCAGCGTAGTTTCTCCTGAAGTCCATCACAACCTCTTTTGTCTTACTCACATTGAGGGACAGGTTGTTAGCACCACACCATTCAGCCAGCTGTGCCACTTCCTCTCTGTAGTGCGTTTCATCGTTGTTGCTGATGAGACCTACCACTGTTGTGTCATCAGCGAACTTGATGATGTGGTTGGAGCTGAACTTGGCAGTGCAGTCGTGGGTCAGCAGCGTGAAGAGCAGCGGGCTGAGCACACAGCCTTGTGGGGCACCTGTGCTCAGTGTGGTAGTGCTCGAGGTGTTGTGGCCGACACGGACTGACTGAGGTCTTCCGGTTAGAAAGTCCAGAATCCAATTACAGAGGGAATTGTTAAGGCCCAGTAGGTTTAGTTTATTTGTGAGCTGTTGTGGGATTATTGTGTTGAATGCTGAGCTGAAGTCAATGAACAGCATTCTAACATAAGAGTCTTTATTTTCTAGGTGGGTAAGAGCCAGGTGGAGGGTGGAGGAAATTGCATCGTCTGTGGAGCGGTTTGGACGGTATGCAAACTGGAGCGGATCGAGTGTGTTGGGGAGGCTGGTTTTGATGTTGTGCATGACTAACCTCTCAAAGCACTTCATTATGATTGGAGTCAGTGCTATGGGACGGTAGTCATTTAGACAGGACACAGGTGATTTCTTTGGTACCGGTATGATTGTTGTGGATTTGAGACATGTGGGGACGACTGCCTGGCTCAGCGAGGTGTTGAAGATATCTGTTAGGACATCTGTCAGCTGTACAGCACAGTCTTTCAGTACACGGCCAGGTATGTTGTCGGGACCCGCAGCCTTGCGTGGGTTAATCCTAGATAGGGTCTTCCTTACGTCGGCTGGAGACAGACAGAGCGCCTGGTCGTTGGGAGGTGTGGGCAGTTTTTGTGCAGGTGTGTCATTCTGCATTTCAAACCGTGAATAAAAGTGGTTGAGTGTATCTGGGAGGGATGTGTCATCATCACAGGCCTGTGGCGGGGGCTTGTAGTCTGTGATGGTCTGAATGGCTTGCCACAGACTCCGTGTGTCTCTGCTGTCTGTGAAGTGATTGTTGATTTTTTGAGCATATGACCGTTTTGCATTTTTGATGCTGCGGGACAGATTGGCTCTTGCTGTTTTGAGGGCTGCTTTATCTCCTGATCTGAAAGCTTCATCTCTGGTCTTTAGCAGCCCACAAACCTCTGCTGTCATCCATGGCTTCTGATTGGCGCGTGTGGTGATGGTCTTTGTGACTGTCACATCATCTGTGCACTTTTTGATGTAAGCAGTCACAGTTTCAGTGTACTCCTGCAGGTCTGTGTGGTTGTTGTAGGTGGCTGCCTCTTTAAACATGTTCCAGTCTGTGTCCTGGAAGCAGTCCTGCAGTGCAGAGGTAGCATTGTTTGGCCATACTGTGATCTGCTTTTGAACCGGTTTGGTGAGTTTGAGAAGTGGGCTATATGCTGGGATTAGCATAACAGAGATGTGGTCCGAGTACCCGAGGTGGGGGCGGGGTTCGGCTTTGTATGCGTTCTTAACTGTTGTGTAAACAAAGTCCAGTGTGTTGTTTCCCCTTGTTGCAAAGTTCACATGTTGGTAGAACTTTGGCAAAACTGTCTTTAAGTTTGCGTGGTTGAAGTCACCGGCTATGATGAAAAAGCCGTCGGGGTTATTTGTTTGTTGTTCGCTGATGGCGCTGTACAGTTCACGAAGCGCGTCCTTAGCGTTTGCACACGGAGGAATGTAAACCGCGACAATAACAATGGCCGTGAACTCCCGCGGCAGATAGAACGGTCGACACTTCACAACCATAAACTCCACCAGTGATGAACAGTGTTTAGATACTACCGCAGCATTGTTACACCATTTTTTGTTAACGTAAACACACAAGCCACCCCCGCGAGTCTTACCAGACAGTGATGAATCTCTATCCGCTCGGTAGCAGGTTAGGCCGTGCAGCTGAATGGCGGAGTCCGGGATGTTGTCGTTTAGCCATGTTTCAGTGAAAACAAACACACAACAATCCCTTGCCTCATGCTGTGTAGATCGACTGAGTTGAATTAAGTCCAGTTTGTTTTCCAGAGAGCGAACGTTTGAGAGCATGAGTGTTGGGAGAGCCGGTCTTGTGGGGTTAGCCCTCAGCCTAGCTCGTATACCTCCGCGCTTACCGCGCTTCCGTCCTCTCTCACACCGCTTGCGACGCCGCCTTGTGCGGGTAGCGTCAGTAGGCGAGGCCGCGGTCTCGAGGTCCGGCTCCAGCAGTAAACAAAGGCCTCGTAGCTTTTCAGTAGCTGCCGGCGAGAGTTTGTGTTTGTATGTGTTGTCGATATCCAAAAGGCTTTGGCAATCATAGATGTATCTCGGAGTGATCTCCCGATGAATTAGCGGTAAATTGACACTATTTGGAGACGAACAGACGACATTAAAAGACATAAAAGCACCGTCTTTGGGATCTGGAGAAGCCGCTGCGTGTGACCGCGCCGCCATCTTGGATTTTTATTTTGGTGACCCATACTCAGCCAATGCTAAAGTGCTAGAGAAGAGAGAGTCCATAGTTTCTGTTACATCATCAAATTGTTCTGAGCTATTGGATATGCTGAGGAACTGAGATAAGTCAGGAAGATTATTTATAAAAGAGTCTTTTGTGGTAGAAGTAATGGTTCTACCATATTTGTAACAAGGAGTTGGCTTTACAGCTTTAGCTATATGGAATATACAGGAGAATAGATAATGATCTGAGATATCATCGCTCTGCTGCAAAATTTCAATGCCATCAATATTTCTGACATCAATTCCATGTGACAGTATTAAATCTAGAGTATGATTTTGGCAATGAGTAGGTCCTGACATGTGTTGTTTAACACCAATAGAGTGTAGAATGTCTATAAATGCTGATCCCAACAAATCTTTATCATTATCAACATGGATATTAAAATCACCAACAATTAGGACTTTATCTGCAGCCAGCACTAACTCCGATAGAAAATCAGCAAATTCTTTAATAATGTCTGTATGATGCCATGGTGGCCTGTATACAGTAGCCAGTATAAACATCACAGGGGATTTATCATTAACACTTGTTTCTTTGGATAATGTTATATGAAGCACCATTACTTCGAATGAATTATACTTGAAACCCGACCTCTGAGAAATACTGAAAATATTTCTATAAATTGTAGCAACACCTCCCCCTTTACCTTTTGGACGCGGTTCATGTTTGCAACAGTAATCTTGGGGTGTAGACTCGTTTAAAGTAATGTAATCATCTGGTTTTAGCCAGGTTTCTGTCAAACAAAGCACATCTAGTTTATGGTCAGTGGTCATATCATTTACAAAAAGTGCTTTTGTAGAAAGGGATCTAATATTAAATAAGTCAAGCTTTATCATGTTTTTATCTGTATTATATCTGTTTTTTATTTGTTGAACATCAATTAAATTGTTACTATTACTTTGGTTTGGATGTTTTCTTTATTTTCTAGTATGGAGAACAGACACAGTCTCTATAGTGTGATATCTAGGTGAAGGAGTCTCTATGTACTGAGAATTAACTGACTTCTGTGGCGTGAGGCAGCTAGCAGACGGTTGGTTTAGCCAGGCTGTCTGCTTCCTGACCTGAGCCCCAGTTAGTCAAATACGAACTCTAAGACTATGTGCCATATTTATAGAGAGAAGAGCGGCACAACCCCAGGAGGGGTGAAGACCATCTCTTTTCAACAGGTCAGGTCTGCAGGTTGTCAAAGTCTGCTTTCTCGATGCTCCCATCTCACAAGGTGGCCTTTTTGGCGACAATATTGAGGGTTGTGGCCAGCAGTTCTCTACAGCCCAGAAGCAGGATGAGGCTATCAAGGGCATGCCCCGACATGTTACCAGACCGTTTGGGCTGGCCCTCAGTCTGCTCATCACCAAGGGTATCTGTCCTCTGCAGCCAAAAATATAAATAAATAAATGATCCGGCAAAGTCAGCTCAACTGTGACATCGAACCCCACAAAGGAAGACGATGTCACCCATCTCAGCCACTGTTAAATCCTCCAAGCGGTGGGTAAAACTTCACTCCTGAGATGGGTGACCCAGAGACGGAGGTAGCTGATCTTCCCCCGGAGGAGGGCCAGGTGGGGAGTCTTTTTTTCTGCCACTGGCTTTACGGCTAGTGCAGTAAGGAGCAATTTCCTTTATCTCTGGGTCCCAAGAGGGCATGGATGGCAGTGTGTGACACTATGCCTTGCCACTCTCATCCCCCTGCAATCTCCAGTGGTCAGTGGGGTGCAAGTTGAGGACGCTATGCCTTCTCACACACACCCTGCCCAACCGGCGAGCTAGGTAAGTGTTGCGTTGCACGATCAGACCCCACTCCGGGATGCTGGGCCTTTCTGGGTTGGGTCCCTCTGCTCCACCTTGCTGCCTTACTGTGGGTACGTCTGTAGTCCATTTGAACCCGCTTGCATGGTCTCTGGCTCAGGCTGTTTCTCTGAGCTTTTGTATTGAAACAATAACCCAGCGTGTTTAAAAAGTAGGCCTACACAGTGTATGTTTTTGCTAAATCGCTTGCAAATATAAAATTGTTGTATAGCCTACATACCACGTAATATTAGAATAGGTATCCCTTAGTTTCAAAATACTTACAGTAGAAAAAATTGTAATTTTAAAGGTTTACCCCTTTATTCCCCAAACTTCACTTATTATTCCCTTATACCTACATGGAGGTACTAAATAGGTACACTATACATACATACTATACATACATACATATATATATATATCAGGGATCAACGCTAAGGATTTTTTCTACTGGCCCGGTCAGGCCAGTGGTACAAATTTTTACTTGCCCAGCCAACTTTTTCACTGGCCCTGCCACAAAAAATAAAATAATTGCTGTTATCATTGTTTTTGAACTATGTTATCTTGTATTCTAATAAATATGTTTATATGACACTAATATTTTAGATATCAGTTAAATTTTACAATTCTCTATTTCAATTTCAATACCACAGCAAAAATCACTTGCCAAAAATAAACAAATATAAAGTTTAAACATTATTAAAGACAAGTGGCACAAATAAACATAGGCCTATAGCACAAAGATAGAAATGAAATGATGCTTTAGGTTTTTATGTTTTGTAGATGTTCAGGTACAGAAATTGAAAAATCACATAAAATAACATTTGAATATTCTTCACTCTGTATTGCATCTTGATTTTTCATAGCCATTTGAAATTTTAATCATGGATTAATCCACAAAAAAAAAAAGTGCAATGTTTGATTTATATTAGACTGTATAATTTCAAAATCTGAAGCAAAAACAGAATGACCCTACTTTAGCTTTGTGAAATTATGCTAACGTTACGTAAAACATCGGAAACACCAATTTAAATGTGTTATACGGAGACAAGATGAAAAGAAAACGCCACTTTCTGAAAACAGCCAGTTCCCCTCAGAAACACATTCATTTAAAATTCAATATTTGGATTTTCTTCCTATATTTCGCGCATCGTGAACAGTGATCTTGTTCTGCCTGCTAATGCTACACTGTAAATTTCCCGGTGTTAAATCAACACCGCTTGGTGTACATATGGGAACTGGTTCCCATATGTAGCCTACAACAAGCAGTGTTGATTTAACACCGGGGAATTTACTGTGTACAGTGTTTTCTCCTCTTTGTGTCTGTCTTCGTCTCTGGCCTCTGTTAATATTTCCACACAAATGGCATTTGGGAAAATGATTGCAGTGCAGTTTGTGTGCAAGCACAGAACAGAAGATGCTCTAAAATAAAACAAAATGTCCGGTTGATAGGTGCAGTGTATAAATTCATTATAGATTAATCATTGTTAAAGTTACTTGCCATGACGTGGATATTCTCATCAGTTTTCTATCAGCTGTGACATACAAATCTGCATGTTTTTTTATATTTAATCCATGGGCATGTTTTTATTTATTTATTTATTTATTTAACCTTTATAGAGGGCATTTTCCCACTAATCTCATTAATACTTTCATTTCAAATTCTTTGTTATTATCTATATGTTATCAAATTAAATAATTTACACTGAAAAATACAACTCCATTATATAATAATATGAGATTCTTTTAAATGTTTTTTTTTTTTTTTTTTTTTTTTTTTTTTGAATATATGCAAAAAAGAAATGATGGTGGAAATGATATTTTTCTACGAAATTAAAATGCCAGTAGGTGCCAGTATTGAGCGTTTAATGAGTGAGTCATTGAGTCGTTTATTCAAACGTCAGATTCATCAGATGTTTATGCAAGGGCTAATGAAACTTTGACTCAACCGATTCGATCAAAACACTGAATCATTCAGCAATGATTCGGCTGGTTGCTGTGAGATGCGCTGTGGTTCCGCCTAAAATGTAAGTGACTTAATATTATTGTATTTGCTTATTGAACTGTTTATAGAACTATTGAACAGTCGTAATGGTGAAAACGTTGTGTGATTTTGCCTAACTAACTGTATTTTAAATATAAAAACTTTGCATTTTGAATTTTTACCTCAGTATGTCGAGTTTCTTAGTGTCGCTCGTTTTGATTTCTCCTGGAGAGGCTGTGTGAGCCTCGCCTCAGCAGCGCAACTTTATCCCGTACATGCATTTATATACAGTAGCAATATCCACTATTCGCCACTTACTCTAAATGTAATAAATCAGAATAATACTTGCGTTTTGGTGATTGCCTAGTTATTTTTGGTTATTGATGTTTTAATCATGTTAGTTGTCTGGCGTTAGTGAAGTGAAAATTTCGAGCCCTGGAGTCTATGTGCCGGGGCTCAAACCCTGGACGGCCCCGGCCCAATTTAAACCCTGCTTTTGTAAGTATTTGCGCGTTCAGGCAGCTCGCGCTTGTGAGACTCGGCTGTCTGTGCGCAAGTACTGAAAGGAGTTGTCTTTTGCGCCCAATTGTTTTTTAATCGCTTGAATTTTTAAATTAACAAGGCTTAAAAACGCATGCAAATGATAAACTTTCGTGACGACGCTGCAGTGGCCCGATCGGGCAAGTGACAAATCAGTCTACTGTTCCGAACGTCCTTTACGCTGGCCCCGGGCCATCGGGCAGTCCTTATTGTCGAGCCCTGTATATATATATATATGTGCATCTCAATAAATTAGAATGTTGTGGAAAAGTTCATTTATTTCAGTAATTCAACTCAAATTGTGAGACTAATGTATTAAATAAATTCAATGCACACAGACTTGTGCAGATGAGCTGCAAAGATCATCGGTGCCCCTCTCCCCTCCATTCTGGAAATTTTCCTTACACGATGCTCCAGCAAAGCCAACAGTATCGTGAAGGACTCCACCCATCCCTCCACCCATCCCTCCCACAGTCTCTTCCAGCTCCTACCATCAGGAAGACGGTACCGGAGCATCAGAGCCCACTCTGCCAGACTGCTCAACAGCTTTTTCCCCCAGGCTGTGAGAGCCCTGAACTCAAATCACCCCACTCCACTCTGAAACCCCATACATCATTTCATTTCCCCATTTCGTTCCACTGTATGTCCTCACATGTAGTGGAATGACAATAAAGCTCAACTTGACTTGACTTGACTTAAGTAGTTTAAGTCTTTGGTTCTTTTAATTGTGATGATTTTGGCTCACATTTAACAAAAACCCACCAATTCACAATCTCAATAAATTAGAATAATTCATAAGACCAATAATAAAAAAAAAAACATTTTTAGTGAATTGTTGGCCTTCTGAAAAGTATGTTCATTTACTGTATATGTACTCAATACTTGGTAGGGGCTCCTTTTGCTTTAATTACTGCCTCAATTCGGCGTGGCATGGAGGTGATCAGTTTGTGGCCCTGCTGAGGTGGTATGGAAGCCCAGGTTTCTTTGACAGTGGCCTTCAGCTCATCTCCATTTTTTAGTCTCTTGTTTCTCATTTTCCCCTTGACAATACCCCATAGATTCTCTATGGGGTTCAGGTCTGGTGAGTTTGCTGGCCTGTCAAGCACACCAACACCATGGTCATTTAACCAACTTTTGGTGCTTTTGGCAGTGTGGGCAGGTGCCAAATCCTGCTGGAAAATGAAATCAGCATCTTTAAAAAGCTGGTCAGCAGAAGGAAGCATGAAGTGCTCCAAAATTTCTTGGTCAACGTGTGCAGTGGCTTTGGTTTTCAAAAAACACAATGGACCAACACCAGCAGATGACATTGCACCCCAAATCATCACAGACTGTGGAAACTTAACACTGGACTTCAAGCAACTTGGGCTATGAGCTTCTCCACCCTTCCTCCAGACTCTGGGACCTTGGTTTCCAAATCAAATGCAAAACTTGCTCTCATCTGAAAAGAGGACTTTGGACCACTGGGCAACAGTCCAGTTCTTCTTCTCCTTAGCCCAGGTAAGACGCCTCTGACGTTGTCTGTGGTTCAGGAGTGGCTTAACAAGAGGAATACGACAACTGTAGCTAAATTTCTTGACACGTCTTTGGCTCTTGATGCCTTGACCCCAGCCTCAGTCCATTCCTTGTGAAGTTCACCCAAATTCTTGAATCGATTTTGCTTGACAATCCTCATAAGGCTGCGGTTTTCTCGGTTGGTTGTGCATCTTTTTCTTCCACACTTTATCCTTCCACTCAACTTTCTGTTAACATGCTTGGATACAGCACTCTGTGAACAGCCAGCTTCTTTGGCAATGAATGTTTGTGGCTTACCCTCCTTGTGAAGGGTGTCAATGATTGTTTTCTGGACAACTGTCAGGGCAGCAGTCTTCCCCATGATTGTGTAGCCTAGTGAATCAAACTGAGAGACCATTTTGAAGGCTCAGGAAACCTTTGTAGGTGTTTTGAGTTGATTAGCTGATTAGCATGCCACCATATTCTAATTTGTTGAGTGAATTGGTGGCTTTTTGTTAAATGTGAGCCAAAATCATCACAATTAAAAGAACCAAAGACTTAAACTACTTCAGTCTGTGTGCACTGAATTTATTTAATACACAAGTTTCACAATTTGAGTTGAATTACTGAAATGAACTTTTCCGCAACATTCTAATTTATTGAGATGCACCTGTATATACACACACACACACACACACACACATATATATATATATATATATATATATATATATATATACATACATACAGGAGTTAAATTGGAATTTGTTATGTGGGGGGCTCTGTGGTTTCAGGCTTTTGAGGGGTGCACATGTGTATGCAAAGCCTACAAAATTAATTAGTCAACAAACAATTAACAATTAACAATTATATTGTAATTACAACCCGGATTCCGGAAATGTTGGGACGTTTTTTTAAATTTGAATAAAATAAAAACTAATATACTTTTAAATCACATGAGCCAATATTTTATTCACAATAGAACATAGATAAAATAGCACATTTAAACTGAGAAATTTTTACAATTTTAAGCACAAATGAGCTCATTTCAAATTTGATGCCTGCTACAGGTCTCAAAAAAGTTGGATTACTTAAAAAGAGAATATTAGTTTTTGATAAGAATTGTCAAGACATGTCAAGCTTTCTATAGATATATCTCTCATGTCTGTGTGTCGAGTATTCGCTGAGTTTCAGTTCATTTTTCTGACGCATTTCAAAATGAGGATCACGGAGACCAAGGCGGCAGAGAGTGCACCCTGTTTGTTTTCTTTATTTTACAAAAGCACAAAGTTTTGTTGTTATTATGAGTGTATACAAATGAAAGTAGACCCTTTACAGATTCGATTGATGTATTGCTCTTATCTGTACGATCAAAAATGACAGAGTAATTTAAGTTCCTTTATGGGTTATTAGAAAAAAATGCTACAAAACGCACTGCCACGTTTGTCGACCCCAGAGGGTTAAACACTTACAGAAGAGTTTTCTGTTCTATTTGTTTCTTACAGGCTCTTCAGATGAGGACCAGATGGTAGATCTTAATGAGTCAGAGGAGAATGCAGGAGAACTGTCAGCACCTGAACTTACATGTCACTGCTGCTATGAAGTCCTCGTAGATCCCACGACAGTGAACTGTGGCCACAGTTTCTGTCGGCATTGTATGGCACAGTGGTTGCATTTCTCACGCAGGAACGAGTGTCCAGAATGCAGAGAAAGATGGCAGGGATTTCCCAGGATTAACATCCTCCTGAGGTGAGGAAATGATGTGTTTACACTAGTGCTGTCAAACGATTAATCATGATTAATCGTAACCACAATAAAGGTTTTTGTTTACATGATATACTGTATGTGTGTGTACTGTGTATATTTACTATGTGTAAATAAATACACCCACATATAGCATTTATTTTGAAAATATGTACGTTTTTACATGTATATATTCATATTCATATAATTTATATTATATTGTAAATATATTTAATATATAAACAACATGTTTCTTAAATATATACATGCATGTGCATGTATTTATATATACATAATAAATAGACATAGTACACACACATATATCATGTAAACAAAAACTTTTATTTTGGATGCGATTAATCATTTGACAACACGTCTGTAATCACTGAGGGATTGTGATACGATATGAGTGTGTTTTCATTTTGAGTCAGGTGAACAAAATGTTGTCTCACACAGGTTTGAACCCTGTGTGTTGGTTTATGTTACCATTTGTAAATGTGTGTGTGGCAGGGACATGGCGGAAAGGTTGTTTCCTGGTGACATAAGCAGACGGAGGAGGACTGTTGAAAAGGACCCGTGGTTCAGTCATGTTCTCCAGGTGTTCCAGCTGTATGGACAGATGCTGACCCTAAATACATCTGCATTGAGAAACCCCCAGCCAGCTGTACAAGATGACTTTCCCACCACTGGAGTCCTGAAGGTGCTGATTCTCATGCTGGTGAGTCTGGAACCCTTTTCCACCAACACAGCACTGCTGTGGGCGTCTGAATCGATTTATGCATTTCCACTGCAGAAAAGAGGGATCCAGGCTGGAATGATTGGTTAAACTCTGGTGCTAAAAACATGCAGATTCAGACGGCGCTCTCTATCACACACATTTATTTAGACATTCAGGATGGACTCAGTGTTTGTATGTTTGCAGGTTTTGCTTTTACGATATCACTGGATCAGCCCCGATTCTGCTTACCATGCCTTGGTCCAGAAGCCAATCAACATGTGGAAAGCCCAAGATGTCAATCTGTGGGTGGAGCATCTGGGTCCCTGGACCAATCAGTACAGAGAAACCTTCCACAGAGAACAAATCAATGGCAGGTGAGTAACAAGCACAAGCTCAGAAAGACAAAGTTAATATAGCTTTATTTATTTATTTATTTACTTACTGTGGTTTTATTTTCAGTTTTATATTCATTTTCGGTTTAGTATAATAAATTGCTTTGTTAGTTTGTTTGTATTCTTACCTAATGATCACAATGTGTTCGGCCAGAGAAGAACTGGCCCACCGACTGACACAAGGTTTTTTTTTTTTCTCCATTTCTGTGACCTGATGGAGTTTGGGTTCCTTGTCACTGTCACCTTTTGGTTTGCTTAGACATTTAACTTTTAATAATCCATAGATGACCACATTAACTGACACTGTCAGATGAGAACAAAAGTTGAACTGGATGATGGTACTATTGTCTTCTGTAGAGCTGCTTTGACAGAATCTGTATTGTAGAGGGCTGCACTGGGATTGGGATCCTGCGGGTCATGCGAAACACAACACAAATCTCATGGAACCTTTGCTGTGGGCGATCAAAAAATATAGCGCGGGTCCCACCATCTCGCAATTCGGCACATAAGAAGAATGATGGAGTTACGTAAACACTACTCTTGCTGCATTAATCAGTCTTACATGGTGTTTGGTCATACACTGATTACTTGTCCACCATGCCACCACCCCCACTGTCGTTTTCTTTTTTTATAGAAACAAAAATCATTTAGTTCAGTTGAAAAATGTAGGTCTGATCTGTTCCATACACGAGTTACAGGAGTCAGATTTGACTGATCACGTGTGGAGCGTAAGGACAGATGACTGACAAGACCTTGCTGGAGGATTTGCTGCTCAACAGATCCTGAGCTCATTGACAAATATCTTATCTTGTAAGAAGTGCTCCCTTTACACAGAGTGTGCGGGATTGTGAAATCGAAAGTAAGGTAGTAAGCGTGATAAATTCTGCGGGAGCAGAATAATGTTGTAACAGTAGTTTTTATTTCATGAACCATTTTCAATCTTGTTTTTGTATAGTATAATTAGGTTTTTAATTAATAGTTTTGTACTCTGCTAAACCTTGTAAAAATAATTACATTACAATAATTACAGCAGTTAATGTTCACTTATCATTATCGATCTGTGTGTGTTTGTGTTTCAGTTTGTTGGCTTATCTCAGAGATGAAGAACTGTCAGCTGCTCCATTCAAGATTGAAAATCCGTCACACAGACAAGTGATACTGGAGGAAATCCATAAAATCAAAGAGCTCAAAGTCAAACTACCACAGAACCTCTGGGAGTACAAGGTGTGTGTGTGTGTGTGTGTGTGTGTGTGTGTGTGCGTGTGTGTGTGTGTGTGTGTGTGTGTGTGTGTGAGTGAGTGACTAAATCAATTATCAATTATCAAATCAATTACCTTGACAGTTACAATTGACCTTGTAGTCAACATTTGGGGACATGTAGGTTCCAACGAGGAAACCAGCTTATAAATCATACAGAGTAAAGTTTTTTGAAAATACCTGTAGTTATGCGTGAAGGGTAGGTTTAAGGGTAGAGTTAGGGTAAGAGGATAGAAAATACAGTTTGTACAGTAGAAAAACCATTGGGTCTATGGAGAGTCCCTGGAAAACATGGAAACCCAGTGTTTGTGTGTTCATGTGATTTTAGAGTTTGTATTTCACTGAGCAGTAAGCTAAGTTCAATCAAAGCTTTGACTGAGAACTGCCAAAAAGCACTAAAATTCTTTGTTTAAAAAATGACTCAATAATTAACTAACCTTGCTCTTATTTACATACAGAAATAGTTATAAGTCAGTCCATCAATGTAGCAAATAAGCTCATAATGGAAATGTATATAAATAATTACAAATAATTACAAATATTTATGTCAACTGCCAGTTGGAATGCCATGGTTATGTTCAGTTTAGTTTAGTTCCTGTCATGTCTGTTATGAGTTCTCATTAGTTGCTATGGTTTCTGATTAGTTAATCAAAATTTGTTGTTGTGTTGTACCACATCTGTGTTCAAACTCCATGTTTGTACTCTTCATTCCTCTACAACTAGGGTGACCACCTGTTCCACTTTGCATTGTACCACACAGCATTTTCACTCGTTGTCCTGCATGTCGCATATTGAGAAAATGTCCCGCATTTTCATCAGAATTTCGTCAGAAGTAGCAACCCGCCTCACACGAATACAAAAGACATTTTTTAAATCCTATCCAATGGTTGAAAAGAAAGGAGTAAACAAGGTCACTAACAGACTGTGATGGCTGTCAATCAAATTGTGAAGTGGGTGATTCCCTGTGTTCCCCTGTCAGAAAAAAAACTGGCCCATGTTCCGGAAAATTTGGTAAAGTAAAAGGTGCTTTTCAGTGCGTGAGAAAATGGACGTGTGGCGTGAGTGTGAGAGAGTGAGAAAAGTGCAAATTTCATGAGTCTCATGTTGAATGCGTGCACGCTGAAGCCCTGCACTCTAAATCAATATTTGCATAGTCAAGTCAAGTCAAGTCACCTTTATTTATATAGCGCTTTTAACAATACAGATTGTGTCAAAGCACTTAACAGTATCAAATTGGAGGATAGAGTGTCAGTAATGTATAATAATAAGATTAAACACTCAATTTTCAGTTAAAGGCATTTCATTATTGAAATCAGAGATGTCATTGTCTAGCTCAGTTTAGTTTAAATAGTATCTATGAAATCAAATTGACGATAATCGTTAGAAATTAAGTGTCCCCAACTGAGCAAGCCAGAGGCGACAGCGGCAAGGAACCAAAACTCCCTCTGTGACAAAATGGAGAAAAAAAACCTTGGGAGAAACCAGGCTCAGTCGGGGGGCCAGTTCTCCTCTGGCCAAGATACTATTATTTATTTTTTTACTTATTGTTTTAATTAAATTTTAAATGTATAAATGTATTATATTTCTATTTTTTATATTGTTGCAATTTCTAACAATAATAGTATTATGTAGTTAGGTATTTTATTATATTATAGTTATTTTGTTTAATTTTAAGTTTTATTGTATTTAAGTCGAGGTCTTCACTGGGGATATGTCCCTGGGGCTCATCCAGGTGTCCGGCCTCTGCCGACGGTCAGGGTCACAGACATCATCTCCCAGCGCCGATCCACCATCTGATCCGGACACGGACTGAGAAACAGAATAATAAAGAAACAGACAAATATTAGCGTAGTTGCCATTCTTCTTACGATATAATGAGTACATCGTGTGTTATGAGAAGTGTTCCCAGTTCCGGTTGATCTAATTAATGCAGCCTAACAATCCTTTAACGGATTTGAATAATAGAAGTGTATTAGTGTGTTATGTGTAAGCCAGGTTAAAGAAATGTGTCTTTAATCTAGATTTAAACTGACAGAGTGTGTCTGCCTCCTGAACAGTGTTAGGTAGATTGTTCCAGAGTTTGGGCGCTAAATAGGAAAAGGATCTGCCACCCGCAGTCGAGTTTGATATTCTAGGTATTATCAAATGGCCAGAGTTTTGAGAATGCAGCAGACGTGGAGGACTATAATGTGATAAGAGCTCGCTCAATTACTGAGGAGCTAAGCCATTCAGGGCTTTATAAGTAATTAACAAGATTTTAAAATCTATCCGATGTTTGATAGGGAGCCAGTGCAGTGTTGACAGAACCGGGCTAATATGGTCATATTTCCTGGTTCTAGTAAGGACTCTAGCTGCTGCATTTTGGACCAACTGTAGTTTATTGATCAAGCGTGCAGAACAACCACCCAGTAAAGCATTACAATAGTCTAACCTTGAGGTCATAAACGCATGAATTAGCATTTCTGCATTTGACGTTGAGAGCATAGGTCGCAATTTAGATATGTTTTTGAGATGGAAAAACGCAGTTTTACAGATACTAGAAACATGGCTTTCAAATGAAAGATTGCTATCAAACAGCACACCTAGGTTCCTAACTGATGAAGAAGAATTGACAGAGCAGCCGTCACGTGTTAGATAGTGTTCTAGGTTATTACATGTGGGGTTTTTAGGTCCGATAATTAACACCTCTGTTTTTTCAGAATTTAGCAGTAAGAAGTTACTCGTCATCCAGTTTTTTATATCGACTATACATTCCGTTAGTTTCTCAATTTGGTGTGTTTCACCGTGCCGTGAAGAAATATAGAGCTGAGTATCATCAGCATAACAGTGAAAGCTAACACCATGTCTCCTGATAATATCTCCCAAGGGTAACATGTAAAGCGTGAAAAGTAACGGCCCTAGTACTGAGCCTTGAGGTACTCCATACTGCACTTGTGATCGATATGATACCTCTTCATTTACTGCTACGAACTGATGGCGGTCAGATAAGTACGATTTGAACCATGCTAAGGCACTTCCACTAATGCCAACAAAGTTTTCTAGTCTATTCAAAAGAATGTTGTGGTCGATAGTGTCGAACGCAGCGCTAAGATCCAGTTGAACTAATAAAGAGATACAACCATGATCAGATGATAGAAGCAGGTCATTTGTAACTCTAATGAGAACAGTCTCAGTACTATGATACGGTCTAAATCCTGACTGGAATTCCTCACAGATACCATTTTTCTCTAAGCAGGAATATAATTGTGAGGATACTACCTTTTCTAGTATCTTTGACAGAAAAGGGAGATTGGAGATCGGTCTGTAATTAACTACATCTTTGGGGTCAAGTTGTGGTTTTTTAATGAGAGACTTAATAACAGCCAATTTGAAGATTTTGGGGACATATCCTAATGACAATGATGAATTAATAATAGCCAAAAGAGGATCTATGACTTCTGGAAGCAGCTCTTTTAGTAGTTTAGATGGAATAGGGTCTAAGATACATGTTGTTTGTTTAGATGATTTAACAACTTTATACAATTCTTCCTCTCCTATAATAGAGAATGAGTGGAATTGTTCCTCAGGGGATCTATAGCGCACTATCTGATGCGATACTGTAGCTGACGGCTGCATGGTTACAATTTTATCTCTGATAGTATCGATCTTGGAAGTAAAGTAGTTCATAAAGTCATTACAGCTGTGCTCTTGGGAAATGCCAACACCTGTTGATGCTTTATTTTTCGTTAAATTAGTGACTGTATTGAATAAATACCGGGGGTTATGTTTGTTTTCTTCTAGAAGAGACGAAAAGTAATCAGATCTAGCCATTTTTAATGCTTTTCTGTAGGATAGGGTACTTTCCCGCCAAGCTATACGAAATATCTCTAGTTTTGTTTTCCTCCAGCTGCGCTCCATTTTCCGGGCTGCTCTCTTTAGGGTGTGAGTGTGCTCATTATACCACGGAGTCAAACTGTTTTCTTTGATCTTCCTTAAGCGTAAAGGAGCAACTGTATTTAAAGTGCTAGAAAAGAGAGAGTCCATAGTTTCTGTTACATCATCAAGTTTTTCTGCGCTGTTGGATATGCAGAGGAATTGAGATAAATCAGGAAGATTACTTACAAAGCAGTCTTTTCTGGTAGAAGTGATGATTCTACCATACTTGTAACAAGGAGTAGAATTTACAGTTTTAGCTATATGGAGTTTACACAAGACTAGATAATGATCTGAGATATCATCGCTTTGCTGCAGAATTTCAACACCACTAACATCAATTCCATGTGACAGTATTAAATCTAGAGTATGATTTCGACAATGAGTAGGTCCTGAAACATGTTGTCTAACCCCAATAGAGTTCAGAATGAATGCTGATCCTAATGCATCTTTTTCATTATCGACATGGATATTAAAATCACCAACAATTAAGACTTTATCTGCAGCCAGTACTAATTCAGATAGAAAATCAAAAAATTCTTTAATAAAGTCTGTGTGGTGCCCTGGTGGCCTGTACACAGTAGCCAATACAAACATCACAGGGGATTTATCACTAACACGTGTTTCTCTAGATAATGTTATACGCAGCACCATAACTTCAAACGAGTTATACTTAAAGCCTGCCCTCTGAGAAATACTGAGAATATTGCTATAAATTGTACGAACTCTAAGACTATGTGCCATATTTCTAGAGAGAAGAGCGGCACCACCCCAGGAGGGATGAACACCATCTCTTTTCAACAGGTCAGGTCTGCCCCAAAAACTCTTTCAATTGTCTATGAAACCTACGTTATTCTGCGGGCACCACTTAGACATCCAGCCATTGAGTGACGACAGTCTGCTATGAATCTCATCGCCACGGTAAGCAGGGAGGGGACCAGAGCATATTACAGTGTCTGACATCGTACTTGCAAGTTCACACACCTCTTTAACATTATTTTTAGTGATCTCCGACTGGTGAAGTCGAACATCATTAGCGCCGACGTGGATAACAATCTTACTGAATTTACGTTTAGCATTAGCCAGCACTTTTAAATTTGCCAAGATGTCAGGCGCTCTGGCTCCCGGTAAACATTGGACTATGGTGGCTGGTGTCTCTATTTTCACGTTCCGTACAATAGAATCACCAATTACTAGAGAACTTTCATCAGGTTTCTCAGTGGTTGCGTCACTGAGTGGGGAGAACCTGTTTGATGTTTTGATCGGAACGGAAGAGTGGTGTTTTGACCCGCGACTATGCCGCCTCACAGTCACCCAGTTGCCCTGCTGCACGGGCACAACCGGAACCGAACAATGTACAGGAGTCCCTGAGCTAGTCGCATCCAAAGCAGTATCTACAGCCCTCACATTCTTACTATCCTCAACTAAAGTTTGGATGCGTGTCTCTAGTTCTAAAATCTTCTCTGTCAGCCTAACTATTTCCCTGCATTTATCACATGTGAATCCCTCGTCGCCGACAGAGAGAGATAAACTGTACATGTGGCATGAAGTGCAAACAATAAGAGAAGGAGAAGCCATTACTCACCGTGATTGATGAATGATACCAACTTAACTTACCACTGTTGTTTGATGAACTTGTGAAAAACGGAGCGAGAGAGAAATGAAAACGGAGCGAGAAAAAAGAAAACAATAATAGGCGCGAATAGAAACGTGAATGGAACCGCGAGAAACAAGCTAACCGGCTAACGCGCTGCACTCGCGGTTTTAAAAGCGAACGATCAAATTAGTTAGATTAGTTTGATAGATAATACCAGAAATATGGTGGGAATTAAGTTATATATTATCACTTTAAACAACAGAGAGTGAAAGTAAGGTAAAGATTCAATAAAAAAGCGGAGCTACAATCGCAAACCTCTCAGCAGCACAACAGACAGGAACAGACTGAAGCAATCCTTTTTTTTTTTTTTTTTTTTTTTTTTTTTTGACAAAAATGAAACCAACTTTAATATTTTACAGTCTGCATTATCTTGGTTTGGGAATGTGGCTTGGTAAAAGAAAAAGACTCTTAAGGACATTTTCTCAATGACATGTTGACAAACTGTAACAGTACAGCAAATCAAAACACGAGAAAGAGTTTCCCATATGGATCTTAAACATGGAGCCATTCAACAAGAGATAAAGAAACAGCATATGCACTCATACACTCCATCTCTCCACAGTATACAGATCAAAAGCCAAAATACTTGTGGGGATCTGTGCATTCAATGGCAATTTTTACCTCAATATTTAGGGTATAAAACAAATACAAGGATACAAATGTCGTTCACAGAAAGCAGAGTCCATACAGAAGAGCTTAGTTTTTTGACTTTACAAAACCAGGCCTTGCCAACCCCTTGTAGATGTGAAGCTTTCCTGCCCCTTGGACTTCAAAACTGTAGTCTGTGGTAACATAAGGTAAATCTCCTTCAACTCCATGCTGCTTGGTGAGCAATATTTTAGGCAGAGTGATCTCTCCCAGCAGGAGACAGTTCACATGCCTCAGGACAGAGGGGGACACAGGACTAACCAGAAAGTACAAACCACGTGCCATGTCTACCCCTCTCAGAACACCTAGGCCCACGCATTGACAAATGGGAGTTTCGGAGAGTACAACAGGACCTCCTCTGCACATAACCTTTTCACTGAGACAGCATAATCCCACTATACTGGCATTGGCCGCATAGAAGATGTTGTTGGGTGCAATCTCACAGTGTGTTACACCTATAGCCACTGCTGAGTGTGGGACCTGGTAGGGTATGAAGCAGTGGAGCGGGCGGATGGGGCCAGGTCCTGGGGACTGCAGCTTACTGAAGTAGCTGAGCAGAGCAAGGTCTCGCAGCTCATTACTGCGCTGATGTTGCATTTTTCCAGATGTCCCAGCACCTTAAAATTCTGATTGGACACTAAGAAATACATGAGATCGAATGGAGGGGTGGCTGGCTGGCTCCTCTGTCAAGGTGGGCAGCATTGGAGGGTGTGTCTGCCAGCCGTGGGCAGTTCTGAGGAAGTCTGGGGTAAGAAGTTGACACTGTGGAGCATTTCCAAACCTCAGCTGTACCACATACGTAACAGAAAACAGGCGAATGAGGTCGACCAGTATCTGAAAGCCATGGCCTCTGATCCAGCCCATTGTATTGATGATGACAGGACTTTCTCCACTGACATGGGGCCAGAGGGATTTGAGAGACTCCAGATACCAATCGATGTCAGCCTGACAGTCTGCCTGACCATAATATACCATGTGCTCTGGGTCACGCAGGTGTGTGAAAGGAGGCCCCAGCAGTGGTTCAGTAACTGTGTTCAAGGAAAGACATCCGGGAGGGGTGAACTCAGTCTGGCCTAGATCACACTCTAAATACTCTACGCTTGCAGTGTGATTGAGCAGGCTGTTAATAAGGTGTCGATTGAAGGTGGATTTGCCAGAGGACTTCCCCCCACACACAAGAATTATGGGACAGTGGTCAAACTCGGCATTGTGATTTCGTTTTTGGCGTTTGTTATTGTTTGTAACTTGTGCCCATCAAGCGAAACCTTCTCTGACAATAAGCAATACTTTAATGTTTTATCTGAAGAAAGATGCGACGTGATATCTATTGGCTACGGGCGGAATATTATCTTTTCCCTATTACATTTACATTCGTCCAGGCCCTCGATCTCAAAACACCACTCCAACGCTGGAAAATTCGTTATCATCCTATGCCTGTTATTGCCAGGCGACATTCACCCTTGTCCAGGTCCTAATGGGGAAGTTTGTCCCGGTTTTAACAAAGGTCGAGTTTTGGATTCTGGATCGTACTTGGCTGAACGGAACTCCGCTGTTGTACAGGTATGAGTGTCATGCAGTGACAGGGCTCCAAATATTAACAGCATGGCTAATAATATATCCCACCTTTTCATGGATGATGGCGTGGTCGTGATGGGTGATGAGGCGGCTGCGAGGTCTAGTTTGGGGAGGACAGTTTGCCGGGGAGGACGTGTCGTGGATCAGAAGGAAGAACATGATGAGAGCTTAGTTGGTGAAGAGACTCTTCCAGCATCAAGAGGTTCTGTCGATTTGTTTGGGGACTATTTTAATACAGTGGGGATTTTTTGCTTAACAGAAACATGGCTAGAGTCGTCTGTAATTAATAATGAAATAAAAGTAGATAATTATAATGTTATTAGGAAGGATCGAAATAGGCAAGGAGGAGGTGTTTGTATTTTTATTAGATAGGATATTAATTTTAATGTGTTAGACATTAATGTGGAGCAGGAGTTATTGTTCTTGGATTTATTGTTGCCTGCGACTAAGCCTATACTGTTTGGAGTTTGTTATCGTCCACCCAGTCAAAATAATTTTTATGAGGGACTTGAGTTTGTTCTGAACAACAATAACGATGATTTGGCAAAAGAATGTATTATTATGGGGGATTTTAATACAAACATATCTAATAGAACAGGGGATAATTTTAAAGCTTTGCATTCATGATGCCAATTATTCCATTTAACTCAAATAATAAAAAAATCTACCAGAGTTTGGGAAGGTGGGGAAAGTACTATTGATCTTATTTTGGTATCTGATGAAAAATATATTTCCCAGAAGGGAGTAATTGAATATGGTATCAGTGATCATAATATAATTTTTTGTACAAGAAAACGTAGTAAAATAAGATTTAGTAATCATAAAACAGTACGAATTAGATCATTAAAAAAATATAATATTGAAGTATTTAAAGACTATCTTAATAGAGTTAATTGGAATGATATTCAAAATATCTCAATAGTTGATGATGCTTGGAAATTTTTTAAAGTTTTATTCCTTAAAGTAGTGGACAAAATTGCCCCCCTCAGACAGGTGAGAGTTAAGCAAAGAGCTAGTCCTTGGATGGATCAGAAAATATTGGAAATATTAAAAAACAGGAATAGGGCTCTTTCGATTTATAGGAGAACTAAGAATCAAGAAGACTATCTAAAATTTAATGCACTTAGAAACTTAGGACAGAAAAATATAAAGGAGGCAAAACGTAATTTTATTAAAGAACAAATTCAAGAAAACAAAGAAGATCCTAAATCTCTGTGGAAGGTGTTGAATAAATTCCATTCAATTGGTAAATCAAAATTTTCTTTATCAAAGGTAGGTTTGGATATTGATGGTAAGATAGAATTTGATAAAAATAAAGTTGCTAATAAATTTAATTCATTCTTTTCATTAATTGCTAATAGTTTAGTTGATAAGCTTCCTCTGTCCAAAGGAAATTATGGGATTGATTTTGTTAAGAGATTTTATTTAAAACAAGGGGTGTTGCCAAATAGTTTTTCTTTTGCTAAAAGTAGTGTAAATCAAATTACTAAAATGCTTGAAGAGCTTCAAGTGTCTAAGTCAACTGGGCTGGACGATATTCCAGCTAGATTCTTAAGAGATGCTGCAGATATTATAGCTCCAACTATTACATTTATTGTTAATCTTTCCTTGGAAAATGGGATATTTCCATCTGATATGAAGTTAGCTAAAATCATTCCGTTATTCAAAAAAGGTAACAGATGCGATCCTGGAAACTATCATCCAATCTCCATTCTTAGTGTGGCCTCAAAAATTTTAGAAAGAATTGTGTATAAACAGATGTATGAGTATTTAAGTAAGAGTAATTTAATTTATGATTTTCAGTCAGGTTTTAGGAAATCTTATTCGACTGATACTTCCTTACTTTATTTAACAGATTTTATAAGGAGGCAGATAGATGAAGGTAAAATGTGTGGTATGGTACTTTTAGACCTCCAGAAAGCATATGACACAGTAAATCATTCAATACTTTTAGATAAGTTAAGTGTCATGGGTTTTTCAAGTAAAGTGATAGCCTGGTTGAATTCTTATTTAACTGGGAGAGTTCAGAGGGTAGAAATTGATGGGGTTCTTTCTGAGGAAACTTTGGTTAAAAATGGAATCCCTCAGAGAAGTGTTTTAGGCCCTCTTTTGTTTCTTTTATACATAAATGACATGCAAGCAGTTTGTGATTGTAATTTGTTTTTATATGCTGATGATTCTGCTTTATTAATTTCAGATAAGGATGTTGGTAGGATACAAGTGAATTTAGGTAAGGAGCTTTGTAAGGTAAGAGACTGGCTCTCTGAAAACAAACTCATGTTGCATTTAGGTAAAACGGAATCCATTTTATTTGGGTCTAAAAAAAAATTGAATAAAGTTTCTAAGTTGTCTGTTAAGGTGGGAGATTGTTTAATATCAAATAGAACTTCCGTTAATTATCTTGGATGTATCCTTGACAATGATTTAAGTGGTGTAAGTATGGCTATGAAAGTCCTGGGTAAGGTTAATGCTAGAACAAAATTTCTTGCCAGACATGTTAGTTTTCTTGATAAACAGATTATAAAATTACTTGCATCATGTTTAGTGTCATGTCATTTCGAATATGCATGTATTTCTTGGATGTCTGATTTGTCTCGTGGTTGGTTGGATAAGTTACAAAAATCTCAGAATAAATTGATAAGGTTAGTTTCAGGGTTTAGTCGTTTTACACATGTGGAGGTTTCCCATTTTAAGTGTCTTGATTGGTTACCTATAGAAACTATAGAAAGAGTCCACCTCACTCATGAGCTTTTTACTTGGTTCTGAAGAGAAATATTTGCGAACAATGGCTTTTGCTTCCAGCAGCCCCTCTTTCTTGTTCTTGCCGGAGGGCGGGTTGTTTCCTAAGGCCGTGATGATGAGAGGGCAGTGAGACGGTGGTGAGAACAGGGGGTAAGGCTGTTGGCCCTCCTCTATGGTGAAGCCCAGCACCTCTACGTGACCATAGAGGCAAGTGAGCAGGCACTTCCCACGGAAACACAAGACCTGGCCTTGTTTCATGACTAAAACAGCACAGTTGTGGGTATGGTCAAAGTGGCCATGAAATTGAAGACCGTCCTCCTCCATCTGGTCTGTTTTAGGTGAGGTTGAACTCTCCATGCCATTCTTAAGAACACTATTGGCATATTCACTCCATTCTTGAGAGTCCACTGAACTGCTGCTGTCATCCAGTTCTGTGCCTCCATTTGTATGGACATGAGCAAAACTCACAGAAGTGGCCTTTTCCTTTCTCTCCTCAGCACAACTGTTTTCAGGGATAGGCTTCGTATACAACTTCTTCAGCCGTTTTAATGGGGGTTTCTCCCTTCTGGTTATCTGTTGCTCCAACTTTGCAGTCCCAGGATTTGTATTTAGGAGCGATGAGTCCAGTCTGTGTATCTTTTTGCGCCATTTATTCTTGCCATGGCGTTTAGTGGAGTTTTGCGACCGAGATGAAACCTTGTGGACTTTCATTGTCATCCAGTGAACTCCAACAAGACTAAAACCGTCATAAATCCAGAGCAGGGAGACACCATAACTTTCAGAAATGTTATAAAATTGAAGAATTGGTGTGCAGTTTGTTTGTATGAGCTAAACTATTCAATCAGTTCATATTTGAAGAAATTCCCTCCCAGCGTAATGGGTTGAATGGCCCAGCTGTAGCATAACATAGCATAACAGTAGTAAATCTATCTGTCTCACGTGTCCCGCACTGTCCCACAAAATCATATCTACTGTTCCACAACAGATCTATTGCCTATCTACAACTCGTGATAGAATAACCGACCGGAGGGAAAAAAAAAAAAAAACAAGAAAAGAAAAGATGGACTCACCAGCATTAAGTCTACTACTCAGACCAGAAACCTGAATTTGGCTGGGGTATTTGGGATGAATTGCTCCAGAACGATGGCCTCTCCCTCACAGTCAACAAGACCAAGATGCCAACAGAGCCGGATAACACCAAAGCTAAGACTAATCGCGCTGATCAGTCCACCCTAGAGCCAGGAGTGGATCTGTACCTCATAGATCTGTGGTCCGCGGATCCAGTTCCCACCTAAGTACGCATCCTCAAACCCTTATCTTCTTCACCGATCCCGTTCGGATTTTAGGAAGCTCTGGTCCCATCCGGAGACCTTGCTCCTCCAATGTCCCTGTTGGATTTCCTGGTCCCATCTCCTCCACTGGTTTCGGCCAGTTCCCTGGATTCATCGGCCCCACTGTTGTCGTCCAGCTCCTCAGCTCTGCCTCTGCCGCTAGCTCTGTGTGGCTCATCAACCTCGCCTCAGGCTTCCCTTCCACCAGCTCGGTATTGTTCTGAGTCCCTGACTGTGCTGCGGCCCATGTCTCACTCCGACTGTGCATTCCCTCGTCTCCACCGAGGCCCGTCTGCACTAGGACTCCTCTGGGCTCTCTCGTCCATTCAGACAAGGCTTCAGACAAGGCTTCACCTTGACTCTCTACCCCTTCGGCTTCTCCCTTCCTCTTGTTTTCCATTTTGGATATTGCACCCACAACGTCTTGACTCTTGTGTTGTATATTTGTTTGCTTGTTCCTAATAAACTGTTTAATTGCACTCTCAAGTGATTCTCAAGTTATTTTGTGTGATAGTTAAATGCAGGTGCATCTCAATAAATTAGAATATCATGAAAAAGATAATTTTTTTGTAACTTATTTCAAAAAGTGAAACTTTCATATATTCTAGATTCATTACATTTAAAGTAAAGCATTTCAAAAGTTTTTCTTTTTTTGTTTGTTTGTTTGTTTTAATTTTGATGATTAGAGCTTACAGCTCATGAAAGTCAAAAATCCAGTATCTCAAAATATTAGCATATTTACATTTGAGTTTCATTAAATGACCATCCCTACAGTATAAATTCCGGGTATCTCTTGTTCTTTGAAACCACGATAATGGGGAAGACTGGTGACTCGCCAATGGTCCAGAAGACAATCACTGACACCCTCCACAAAGAGGGTAAGTGACAGAAGGTCATTACTGACAGGTGTGGCTGTATCAAAGCATATTAAATGCAAAGTTGACTGGAAGGAAGAAATTGGCTAGGAAAAGTTGTACAAGCAACAGGGATGACCACAAGCTTGAGAATACTGTCAAACAAAGCCGATTCAAACACTTGGGAGAGCTTCACAAGGAGTGGACTGAAGCTGGAGTCGGTGCATCAAGAGTCACCACGCTCAGACGTCTTCAGGAAAAGGGCTACCAAGCCACTTCCTAAACAGAAACAACGTCAGAAGCGTCTCACCTGGGCTAAGGAGAAAAAGAACTGGACTGTTGCTCAGTGGTCCAAAGTCCTCTTTTCAGATGAAAGTAAATTTTGCATTTCATTTGGAAATCAAGGTCTGGAGTCTGGGGGAAGAAGTCTGTGATGATTTGGGGTGCCGTGACATCTGCTGGTGTTGGTCCATTGTGTTTTGTTAAGTCCAAAGTCAATGCAGCCGTCTACCAAGAGATTTTGGAGCATTTTATGCTTCCATCTGCGGACAAGCTTTATGGAGATGCTGATTTCCTTTTCCATCAGGACTTTAACACCTGCTCACAGTGCCAAAACCACTTCCAAGTGGTTTGCTGATCATGATATTACTGTGCTTAATTGGCCAGCCAACACGCCTGACCTGAACCCCATATGGGATCTATGGGATATTTTCAAGAGAAAGAGGAGAAACAGTGGATCCAACAATACAGACGAGCTGAAGGCTCAATAGTGCTATGCCACTTCCATGCCACACCTCACTGATGCTGGAGTTTGTGCTAAAGGAGCCCCGACCAAGTATGGAGTGCATAAATGAACATACTTTAAAGAACTTGAACTTTAGTGTTTTGCAAATTCTTTTTTTTTTTTGATTGATCTTAGGAAATATTCTAATATTTTGAGATACTGGATTTTTGACTTTCATGAGCTGTAAACTCTAATCCAGTCTTTCCCAACCACTGTGCCGTGGCACACTAGTGTGCCCGTGACAGGTTGTCGGGTGTGCTGTGGAAAATTATCTAAAACTTCCTTATCTCTATTATATTTTGTTTTTATTATATTAAATCGGGGCTATTGGTCATCGTTATGTCTGTTTGTTTTACAAATATTTAACCAATGAAAAGCATTCAAAACAACTTGTGACGAAACCTTGTAATGCCATTGGATCCTCAAATTGTCAGTCAAACCTCATAACTCCGCCCCGCCTCCATTGAGAATGAAGCACTGTGACACGCAGTTTGAAGACAGACGTCTACTTCTTCGCAATGCAAGGGTAAATAAAGAACTGATGTTTGAATAAGAGTAGAGTTTCCTTTACTCAAGACATGCTGTCTATAAAAGCTAATGTTTTTGTGTGTATAAAAAGCAGAGAAGAGTCTTAGCATTTGCTATCTAGTTGTAGCCAATACAATTTTGTACGTTTCAAATGTCCTGTGCACAGTGGTTCATGTTTTATATCATGATATTTTGGCCAAATGTATTAAACAATAAGAGAAACTGAGTGCCCATATAGCTACAATAAAATTTAAATCTGCAAACTGATGAAAATGTGATGCTGTTTATTTACTGGCTCAGATGCGGCCGTTCTAATGATAATAAAGGACAAAACACAGATCTCCATCATTCAGTTTTCAAAAACCTTGTTAACTCCATTTGAGTATGATTTTCAGAAATTAAGTGCAAGTGTCTGATCATATATACACCGCGTGCATAATTATTAGGCACGTTGATATTTTGATGATATTTTTTTTTCCAAGCACATTTTACCAATTCCAAACCACATCAATCTTAATAACTACTATTAATTTTGTATTTAATCATTTATAACTGATATACAATTGTCCAAAGTGAAAAACTCCTTATATTCAGGTGTGCAGAATTATTAGGCATGTTTTCTTTTACTGATAAAAAGAGCCAAAAAAGTGTTTTAAGACTGAGATGTCAAAAATTATATTTAAATCCCCATGAGAAATATTCAAAACTAATGCAATACAGAAATTGCATAGTTAAGATGTGACCACTGGACAGCGGGGTCAGAAAAAAAAAAAAAAAA
Organism: Spinibarbus caldwelli; assembly: GCA_039654775.1. Lineage (NCBI taxonomy): Eukaryota > Metazoa > Chordata > Actinopteri > Cypriniformes > Cyprinidae > Spinibarbus > Spinibarbus caldwelli. Next base: position 34,337,506 of record CM077242.1, read on the forward strand.
AAACGGTGGAGAAGAAAAGACACGTTAACTGCAAAAGTATTAAGAATTAATGTGAAGAATTAGGTGTAAAACCATCAGGAACCATTTAGTCTCCAGTGCCACCATTTTCCAGAACTGTAACCTTCCTGGAGTCTCCAGAATTACAATGACTCTTGAAGGACCAGCACCACATTGTGCCTCTTGTACCACTGTTTGAAGAATTTATCTTCCAGATTCTGGCAGTAAGTTTTAGGAGCTAATTTTTATTCCATCTCTTATCCTGAAAAGTCTGTCTTGCAGGATTGACTGAAAATGAGCTCCTAATGTCATGAATCCTGTCCATGCACTTCCGTTCATTCACCACCAGAGGTCACTACTCCATCACATTGACTCTCACGCCACACATACTTTTATATATTACCCTGGACTGCATATCCCATCATTCTTTGCACTAAGTACACACAGCTGTCTCAATCACACGCTCACACCTGAGAACTATCTCACAATCACACACCCTATATATATCATGGACTTCCGTTCACAGATCGCCGAGTATTGATCTGCGTATAGCTCTCTTCTAGTGCTAGCTGCCTTACCGTGCCATTCTGCGTTTCTGTTCCGTTCCAGTGTTGTCCTGCGTTTATCACTCCCCTAGTGTTAGCTGCGATACGGAACCTGTTTGTTGTTTTCTAGTCTGTGTTCCCTGTATTTACCCTTGTCTCACTGTTCGGACTCTGTTTATGCCCTGCCTGGACTTTTGCTCTTGTACCTGGATTATCTCTCTGCCTTACCCTGTTGGATACTGTTCGCCGATCGTCGACCCACGCTTGTCCTAGGATTACTCTCTGTCTTATCTGTGTTATACCTGTGTGCTGATGCTTTTGACCCTGCTTGTTTTGTGACCATGTCTATTAATAAAAGCCTGCAAATGGATCCGCAAGCCTCTCGTCTCATCAGCCCCGTTACACCTAAAACTTACTGCCAGATTCTGGAAGATAAATTCTTCAAACAGTGGTGCAAGAAGATGTGGTGCTGGCCTTCAAGATCATTTTTGACATCTCAGTCTGAGTTAAACCTCTTTTTTGGCTCATTTTATCAGTAAGAGAAAGCATGCCTAATAATTCTGCACACCTGAATATAAGGAGTTTTTCACTTTGGACAATTATATATCAGTTATAAATGATTAAATACAAAATCAATAGTAGATATTAAGATTGATGTGGTTTGGAATTGGTAAAATGTGCTTGGAAAAAAAAAATATATATCATCAGAATATCAACGTGCCTAATAATTGTGTATGCGGTGTAAAGCCAAAATACCAACTCTGAAAACGCAGTATTTAATTATTTTGGGGGGGGGGGGGGGGGGTGTTCCACAATATTCTAAATTGTTCCACAATATTCTAAATAAACTACAAATAATAATAATAAAAAAAAAAAATATATATATATATATATATATATATATATATATATATATATATATATACATACACACACACACACATTTCTTTTGTCCTCACATTCTTTGGAGCAATTCCCTCTTAGTCACATACCTGACTGAAAGGCTCATTATGCAGCTCATTATGTGGGTCTTTGTTTTCTCAGGTGTGAATCACAACATTATTCATGATCATTCATGCCTCCTCACATACAGCTGTTCCATATAAAAAGAGACTTAGAAAATTTAAATGAATACATTGTTTTCTGTGAATGAGTAAACAGGATAATTTTCTTATCATTTTGAAGCAAAAACTGTAGGCTACAAGATCCATTTCTCAAAAGTCTTGAGTACAAATCTTCTGTATGTGTTTTATGGCCTTATTCAAGTGATTTAAAAATGGTAGTTTTTCACTAACCACATATAAACATTGCTTTCTCAAAAACACAATCATGTACATACATGCTGCTCAAATATTATTGTAGCCCAGTTTGTGCTGATTACAGGGTTATTAGACTTTAACCATTTATAGGTTTATAAGAAACTGAAAAAAAAGCATAAATATCATGGCATGTCAAAACTTCTCCAAGGCCCCAAAACACCCTCAGACCCCAGAGGGTTAACATGTGCAGACTGCTGAGGTATTGATCAGAAGCGCCTCATATGCACAGTTGTCTCACAATTGATTTGCTGGAGCCACGCGCATCTGGAGACTAGTGCAGGTTTAATTATCACACTTTAACCCAGGGGTGTCAAACTCAGTTCCTGGAGGGTCACAGCCCTGCAAAGTTTAGATGCAACTGTCATGCTCTGCTACTGTGTTGCAGACGAAGGAGTGCAGAGACGAAGGAGATTCACATTCAACTGTCTTTATTATCCAAATAAAGCCACACAGGAGCAAGCAGGAAACACACACGTAGCAAGGGGGTTTGACATTCAATACCGGACCGGAAACACAGGGCAGAACACACTATAAATACTAAACGTAAATGAGATAATTAAACGTACACAGCTGGAATTAAATTAACTAATAAGGACAGGAGCAGAACCAAATATGGGCATACAAGAGGTAGGGAAACACAAGACACAAGACAAGCCTAACTTTAACTCTAATTAAACATACCTGATCTAACTAATCAAGTAATTAAGGCTTATTTGAAAACTACATGGTATGTGTGTTGGAGCAGGGTTGGAACTAAACTATGCAGGGCTGCGGCCCTCCAGGAACTGAGTTTGACACCCCTGCTTTAACCCTTTGGGGTCTGAGGGGGTTTGGGGGTACTGAAGAAGCTTTGACATGTCCTGACCTTTGTGTTTGTTTTTTTTTTTTTTTTTTCTCTTCAGTATTTTAAAAACATATCAATGGCTAAAATCTGATTACACTTTAATTAGCACAAACTGGACTACAATAATATGTGAGCAACATGAATGTACATGTTTGTGTTTTTTGAGAAAATGTTTATGCATGGTCAGTGAGCACGTTTACATGCACATCAGTAAGCTGATAACTCACAAATATAACCTTATTAAAATAACCAGTTTTCGCCATTTACATGCACATCAGTAACCTGACAACGCAAGTAAGCTGTGTTTACGTGACTTCATTAATAAATCAGGTTATTTCCCTGTAGTGATGTCAAAATATAATAATTTGCATATATGAGTCCGAGCATTCCATACATTTGTCAGTTGTGATGTTAAATTAAGCTTGCAACATGTCAGCGGGAAACTTACAGCTCATATATTATCCTCTCATGCAGTTATAAATGCAGCATTGTGAATGAACCACTTCTACTTCTGCTGCATGAGATGAGAACACATTTTTGTCATTTTCTGAGTCATGAAAAAGTCTGCTTTTGTGATATATTTCCTTCTTTCTTTACTGTGAGATGTTTGCTCGGTCTGGTTCCTGTCACACATCACACATGCGGACTTCAATAAGCCGACAGAAAGCGGGTTATTGCGTTTACATGCCGTGCGAAATCGGAGTAAGTGGCAAAAAACTACCTGTTACGACTTAAGCTGTTTATGACCTTACTCTGATAAAATAAAACGGGTTACCGCGTTTACATGACCACATACGTTTTCGGCTTAAGCATAATCGGCTTAAGAACGTGCATGTAAACACACTCAGTGAAAAACTAAAAACTAAAAGTCACTGAAATAAGGCCCTAAAACACATACAAAACATTTGTTCACAAGACTTTGAATAGGAACAAGAACAGGATGTCGTAAACTAGAGTTTTCGCCACAAAATGATGTGAAAATCATCCTGTTTACTCGTTCACAGAAAACAATATATTGATTTAACATTTATAAAACATGTTTTGTGGTAGAATGCCCATATGCAAGGGAGTGACAAAGGCCTTGAATATTTAGTGATTCACTCCTGAAAGACAAAAGGCCTCCTATAATGTGCCATCAGTCAGTAATGTGTCTGTGAAGCTGGTAACAAAGAATGTGAGGAGAGTAAAATAATGGGGATTTATATTTGTATTTTATTTACAACACAGTATAATTAAAATATACACAGTGAAGTGCAAAGACACATTATTGAACACAATGATCGAAACACTGAGACTTGAACAGTAACACACCTTTGTGTCATTGCTGAAACAGATCCTGTTAAAATGTTGAAACAAGTAAACCACACCTGATATTTCCAGTGTCCGCTGCTGCTTTCCATGGATTCAAGGATAGAGAAATAAAAAATAAATAAAATAAAAAAGCCACATCATCAGTAGTCATGGAGGTTATTTTACCATATTTTATGTAAAACATTAGCCCAGTGTAGTTGAACATCTGATGTTGGTACAGTTCTGTCAGAGAAGTCAAGTCTTCAAAGTCTTCAAGGGATCTGGTACTAAAAAAATCATCTGTTAGCATGTTGATATAGGAGAAACTATATTATTACATTAGCAATCACTAATATCAGTAACTCATAAATAAATAAATAAAATAAATAAATAATATGATTTTATAGTCATAAACACAAGCATGCTTTGTGTAACGGGGCTGATGAGACGTGAGACGTGCGGATCCATATGCAAGCTTTTATTTAGAAACATAGTCAAATTACAGGCAGGGTCAAACAACGACAAACAGGTATGGCAGGGACAAGACAAAGAGTAATCCTAGAACAAGCGTGGGTCGATGATCGGCGAACAATATCCAACAGGGCAAGGCAGAGAGAGTAAATCTAGGTACACAGCAAACAGAGTCACGTCACGTCACCTTTATTTATATAGCGCTTTTAACAATACAGATTGTGTCAAAGCACTTAACAGTATCAAATTGGAGGATAGAGTGTCAGTAATGTATAATAATAAGATTAAACACTCAATTTTCAGTTAAAGGCATTTCATTATTGAATTCAGAGATGTCATTGTCTAGCTCAGTTTAGTTTAAATAGTATATATGAAATCAAATTGACGATAATCATTAGAAATTAAGTGTCCCCAACTGAGCAAGCCAGAGGCGACAGCGGCAAGGAACGAAAACTCCCTCTGTGACAGAATGGAGAAAAAAACCTTGGGAGAAACCAGGCTACGAACGGCAAGGCAAGGGTTAATCCAGGAAACACGGGCAGAAATCTAAGACAACTCAGAGGGCTTCGTAGGGTAGCTATCACTAGGATATTTGCGTACAATACTCGGCGATCTGACTGAGGAAGTCCATGGCTTAAGTAGTGTGTGTGATTGTGTGATGGGTATCAGGTGTGCGCATGTGACGAGGGAAATGGCTGCTGGGAAATGAAGTCCTGGGTAGTGTGTGACAGTCTGTGTGGTGTGAGAGTCAATGTGATGGAAGGGTGACCTCTGGTGGCGAACAAATGGAAGTCCATGGACCCGATTCATGACACTTTGTATGTATTATACAATACAAAAATATTTTATATCTGGGAAGCTAAATTATTATTGTTAAGCACGTCATAAACATTTACATATATTTGCGAAAACGTTCTTTAGTGTTACAGTGAAAACACTCATTACTTTTATATCATATAGTTTTCTATAGTTTTTTTAAAGAACATTAAAAACATCCTGGCATTGTGAGACATTTAGATGCAATGAAATGAAACATACTTCATAATGTTTTACTTGATTATGCATGTAGTCAGGAATTATAGTTTGGAAAAAAGTCTAACTAGTAAAATGTGTAGGGGAGCACGGCACACAACCTAACACTTTTTGTAATTTTCAGTTTGTGTAAATCCACGTGGGGTTCAGAGTATAATTTTTTATCCACATTAATTTCACACTGGTCTAGTACAAATATGTCACTTTGTTTCATAATTACGGTGTATATGTTTTTTTTTTTTTTTTTTCGGTATTTACCTCAAAAGAAAGGAAGTGAAATGTGACAAGCCCCATAGGTGGGGTACATTGTAACATCTGAGGGGCACGTTGTAACATGACCATATGACTACTTATAATGTTATCTGATCTAATGAAAAAAAAAAAAAAAAAATTATATATATATATATATATATATATATATATATATATATATGTACACACAAGACAAACTAAAATATTTTGTCAATAAAATAAAATATTAACCTTTTCAAGTAAAAAATAGTTTTTTTTAAGAATTAAAAAATAATCTAATTTTGGAGTTTGACGATGAACACATCACAACCTTGGTTGTGTTAATAACAGATTGGATATTGAAATAATAGCAGATTTGTCTTATTTTAAATGAGTGTTAAAAACTGAGATGAAAAATTTACTTCAACAGGAAATGTACTTTTACTATGGTAAGATAAATATTCAATGATATCTTCAAAAGGCTTTTGAATTTTGATGCACTTTTTTTTATAGTGCTGATATGGCACCTAGTAAATACCGTAAATTTGGTTATACTAGCATGTGTGGAAATATTTAAACCATGTGTGTTACAACTAATCCCGCATTAGTTTGTGCCCCGCACTCCCTTACAATTTTTATCACAGTAACACAATAACAACTAATGCAAGCAGGCTAATGGCTCGTTTCCACTGAGTGGTACGGTTCGTTTCTCAATATGCATTCTTGTGGACTTTTGAAACATCATTACCCAAAAACCCGGCCGCATAACTTTCAAAATATTTCTGTTATTGTGTCATGAAATGTAGTTTTAAGAGTTTTTCAGGTGAGAAAGTTGTTTAAAACTCAAATCTGCGGTTTATTTATAAAGATAGTGTGACCGGTGTAATCTGCGTTGTGTTTTTTTCTCAGAGTAGTAACCAGATGGACATCAGTTGACGGTTCGACTTTTCATTTACTGAATGAAACATAAAATAGTCTTTACACAGTGTGAATTCACCCTGTCTTTTTTCTCCCATGCACAGACAGTGCAGAAAGGCGAGAGAAAATGGAATAAAGTTTTTAAACAATTAAATCAGTTTAACAATGAGTGACAAAACAGCATAACTGAATGAAACATAAAACAGTTTTTACAGTGTGAATTCGCCCTTTGTCTTTTCTGTTCACTGGAAGTGCAGTGCAATGCAATTAGCACGTGCTTCAAGTGCATCGTTGAGGCATAAAACTGATCAAACTTAGTGAAAATACAAAAATAATCAAATATACATGTAAAATAATGTCACAGATATGATTTAAAGAGAGTATAAAAGTGCTTTTTAAAGCAAAGATGAAATTAGATTAACCAGTATGGAGCGAATTGTGTGCCATTATTCATCAAACAAATCCAGCGTTTTGCAAATAAACACGATCTGCTTTGCAAAGGAACACTCGGCTCGCAAACAAACAGAAAGCAATTTGCAAATACAAAAGTCAGTTTGAGCGAAAACCCAGTGGTGTTCACAAATAAATGTAATGTGTTTTACAAATATAAATAAATGGACCCCGCATCATATTTCACAAATAAATACAGTCCATCCTACAAATTGCATTTAACCCTTGAACAAATACCAAATCTAGTGCATACAAATGCATACCTCTCTGTTACGGTTGCGAGAGACACGCCCTCTTATGAGATTCTCTGGACTTGATTTTCTCACAAAAGCATTTAGGCGATTTTCTCACAAATGCATTTTAGGCGGATTTTCTCACAAAAGCAGTTGCGCAACTTCCTCTTCCAAGACAGCAGATGGCGCTATGGGTCAATTTACCTTAATCTCCTGGGGGAAGCCCTGAAATGAGTGCTTAAGGCTACAGCTGAGAGAGCTGACAAAAATGAGCGGTGAACAGGTGAGTTTCTGTCTTACTGTATCTATAATTGACATTTTTTTTGAGGTTTCCACACTGCCAACCCTACTTCAACATAAAAATATCAATAATTTTGACATTAATGTAAATCAGGGACCCAATCCTGCTCCTGGCGATCGACTGTCCTGCAAAGTTCAGCTCCAACTCTAATCAAACACACCTGCCTTTAATTTTCAAGCGATCCTGAAGACCTTAATTAGTTGCTTCAAGTGTGTTTGATTAGAGTTGGAGCTGAACTTTGCAGGTCAGTCGATCGCCAGGAGCAGGATTGGGAACCCCTGATGTAAACGATCAGTACAAAATCAGTGGTGACATGGCTGAAGACATTTAACCCTTAAATGCATGAATTTTCGCCAATCACTATATTTGGCATTGGCAGGGAGTCGAAAATGGGCACACACCGGCATTTCGTTACCTTTTGAAACTTGTAAGGATTCAATCTGAACAGATTGTTTTACTATCACTGTCATCGTCAGAGCACATTTCTTCATTGCATTCAGCATTAGGGGTGGGACAATAAATCGATATGGCGATATATCGTGATCCTTCTCCATGCGATAAGATAATCGATATCTGGCGCCAAATATCGATATTTTAATTAATACAATAAGGTGCTCTAAATACATTTTCCTGCTCCCAGCGTCTAAAAATGCGTGGAAATCGCGGCCGCGCCATTTCCACATTCTTTCCAAGAGCGCTTTGAGCAACTATGAAGCGCGTTCTCTATGAAGATGGGGAAGCACGAGGAACCGAATGATAAACAGATTTCCAGCCACTGTATTAGCTCTGCTGTTATATATATACGTTTATGGAGATGAAAACTAAAAAACTGCCCCGGAACAGTTATCAGCGTGGACCATAGGCACCGATCACGTTATTATTGCAGAGCGCATATTCAGTTCATGAGTAGCCGAACCTCTCCGCTCGGATCGCAGGTGGATTTCCCTCACTATATGAGAGAGAGAGAGCGCCGCCGGTGCGTACAGTTTTATGTGAACAACACTGGATGCTCTCCCTCTCTCTCAGATATTACAAGTGCGCGTTATGCAGTGTGAACAGTGGGCACCGACCAGCAGAAACATAAATCTGCACCTATGGCATGGAGGACGAGACAAAACACTGTCAGAGCCGTAATGCGGCGCAGAAGTGTGCAGTGTGTGTGTGCTTGCCGCGCGTCTACATTTGAAATAACCAACCTGAGCGCGCAAAAGACGCGATGTGATTGTGAACGGCTATTTTTCCGTGCGGGGCTCCGTTTTTATGATGAGAGGAGTAGAAAGGTTGAGAAAGCACTCCAGGTAAATTTTGAAATGTACCAGGTTTATTTATATATACATGGAGAGAGAGAGAGGCTATATAAGTTAAGCAGTTAAATGTGTTTGTTTACACACAAAGAAAAAGAAAAGTGTAAACTTTTAATAAGTCCAAGAATAAAATTATTAATTTACTCAACATGTTAAAACTGATTTACAGAACTTTTTTGCTGTTTTCTAACAGTTTGGACTTGAATAAAGAAAGAAAACTTGCACTTAACCTTTTCACAGGCATTTTGTTTAGACAGCTATCGCGATATATCATTTTAGGATTTTCTAGAAATGTATCGATTATCGTAGAATCGCTGTATCATGATATTATCGTTATCGTGAGCCATGTAGCGTGATTATATCGTATCGTGAGGTACCCTGCGATTCCCACCCCTACTCAGCATCTGACTCATATTCATGATCTCAACCATAATCTAAAAACTATCGTTTTCAACTTCTTCAAAATCAGTACTTTGATCACTGGCAGTATATTCACCACATCCACCATCAAACTTATAGGCTATATTATTTCATGCAGTATTGCTCTGTAGTAAAGTCATTCATTCAAAAATGGAACTGACTTAATTTTTTTTTAATATTCTTTTGTTTTATGCCTGTTGTAATTATGAGTGATAGTGGAGGAATACAATTATTTAGGAACGATTATTGATAGGCTGAAGTTTGATCAAAATACAGAGGCAATCATTAAAAAGTCACATCACAGATTGTTTGTGCTGAGGAAGCTTAACTCTTTTAATGTACAGAGAGCCATTCTCGGGACTTTCTATAATTCAAAGTATCCTGTTCTTTTCCTTTATTTGTTAGTTTTCCTCATTCTCTACAAAGAACAAAAATCGTTTGCAAGGTATTCTTAATATGTGCTCAAAAATTGTAGGTGTTTATGTATAGTTTAGGTGTATTATGTATATGTATAGTTCACTCAAAATTAAAGTTTAGAGAAATTTATTTTGTTAATTTCACATCAAATACGGTAAACCAGAAGGTAATACATTTGAGGTTCAATTATCATTAATTATTTGATTAAAAATAAAGTAAATTTCATACAACATTTAAAACTTGTACTTCATACTTGTAACGTTTTATTTTATTAACATTGTAACATTTTTTAAAAATGTTATTTTTAAAAGCAGAATGATATTTATATTCTGTTGTCACCGTTTCCCTGTACATGGGGGAGAAGGACCAAATCCAGCGTAAGTTCACCTCTGACATAATGGTTCATCATACATGTTAAAAGTAATAAATAATAAATATACCATTTTAAGTCTATTTTGCATTTGTTCAAAATATGTGTGTGTATTGTACTGTATTTTAAGATCAGTATTGTGTGTCGATCTCTATTGTGACACTAATGTATTGCTATACCCCTAAATACTGACAGTTTTATTTATTATTTTCTTTTCTTTTTATTTTGTTTTAACAGCCAGAGTATGCGGTTATTGAAAGTGCAGCAAGAAGTTTGCTGTCTCTCATAACAGCAACAGTTGGTCAGGAACAACAGGTTCAGAGTCAGAGCCAATCCCGGGGTTTGACTCCGAATCAGTCTGGCAGACAGAATCAGGGATTTAGACAGCCCAGCATTCAACAAGAGATGACTAGGTTACATATACTTTCTTAAATCATAATGATTTCTTTGCATACAAATACATGTTTATAAATCCTGAAAATATTGCTTCACCTTCTTTTGAATACCTTCAACAGGTCATTTCCTAGTATGTTCAGAAAAGAAAGAAACAGCGGCAAACGCAGATTTCCAACTCCTGTGACAAAAGCTGTTGCAGCCCCATCAAAGCATACTAGCCTTCAGTTTTACTTACTCCCAGCACCAACAGATAGGACCCCACAAGGATCTCAAGAACTTAAATTCTTAATGGCAGGGTTAGGTAAACGCCATATTTCACTACCTGACAACAGCAACCATGCTGAGGTGAGAGTTTTTAAATACAGTATTTGTAAGCAGGATCCATGTATTGGATATGTGCATTGCTGAAGCTTTTTGTTTATGTAGATTACAGCAGCTCTTACAGTTGAGTATCCTAAAATGGAGAACTTAATGGGTGGATGGCTTGTATACAAGGGGTCAGGTCAGTAGTTATAAGCCATTATCCCTTCTTTAATTATTGTATGTCCTACGTGTTTCTTAATATATCTTCATTGTTTGTGTGATTTTTTTTTTTTTTTTTTTTTTTTTTTTTTTTTTTTTTTAGCCAGTACTACTACTGATAGCTTAGTGCATTAAAAAGCATAGACAATGCACAAATTATTCCAAGTCTTATTCATAGACAATGCACAAATTATTCCAAGTCTTATTCATAGACAATGCACAAATTATTCCAAGTCTTATTCATTTATTGAAGGTGGAAGTGGCCAGAGAAAATTGACGGTGATCCCATCAGAATCTGAGGGATACACAGCAAAGCTTCTTAAGAGCTCATCTAATAATGGAAGGCATATGCTTTTCATTATTCCACTTCAGGATGAAACTGATACTGCACCGCTTCCTTTTGATGCCCCAGAGTTCAGCAAAATGCCAAAATCACAATGCAAGACATGTGGTGAAACTTTGCCATTACAAGCTCTGGCTCTGCATTGTAGAGTCCTGTAGCAAGCCAGACAGTGACCAAGTAAGTTGGAATAACGATTTAACTGTTTAACTATTTGGAAGAATCATTTAACGTGCAGCATTTTGTTTTTGTGAAAATATGTGCTTTGATTTAATTACATTTAAATTGAATTCCTTGGCTGACGGTTTGTTTTTTTCTGTATAGGAGTTAGAAGAAGAAACAAGTGATTGCTTGGTAGCAAGTACTCAGAATGTCTGTAAGTCTTAACGAGCACATTTTGTACATCATTATATTTACGTTGATTAACACAAATTTTAAAATATTTACTTAGTTTAGTTAAACTTAAACTAAGTTTAACTGTTTATTATGATTTTGCTTGAGTGTGTCTGTTGAGTCTTTGACCAATTTTATTTTAAGCTTCCCCTGAATCTAGTAAAAGTGATCCCACCAATAGAAATGACCAAGATGACCAATCTGCCACAAGTAAAAAGTGCCCAATATGTGAAGTTATGTACCCTGCTGGTTATATCGAAATTCATGCCAGTGCTTGTGGAGAAAGGTTTGTACATGAACACAAAGAGTTTGCTAACATCCAACCATTATTGATCAGTGTTATTTCCAAAGCAGCTGTAATTGGATGGCAAAACTGGTATCTTTGGGAAAACATGCTTTCTCAAATGTATTTTTGTTTTACAAAATTTTACTTTTGTCTTTTAGTCAGTGTCCTGATTTGGATTCGTCAGATGTTGACATAGTGGATGTTGACACTGCTGAAGAGCCTGGCCTATCAGGCATATCTTCCCAGACTACACCCAACCAAATTCTGCCAACCGCTTCGTCAGCATCACTGTCTGATTTTACAGATGAAGAGAAGGGTTTGTAGCATGTTATATTCTTTCTTTGATCTTTCATGTTTCCATACACAAACTTAAACAGGCAACCCTTATCTGAAATTTCATGCTGTAAATCATACAGTACAAATGGTCTTATTTACAAACCCTTCACCGACTCTTTAAGACCACTATTGTTTCTTTTGTAGATTGGAAAACTGTACCAAACCCCATTCAGGCAGCTGAATTGTACAAGCAATCTGTACTTAAACTTCATGCATCTGAGAAACCACTGTACTTGCATGTTGACCTTACAAGCAGCATCTCGGACCAAGAAGCCTCTCTCATCGCTTTTTATAAAGCATGTAATGTGAATTGGGCATGTCCTCTGAAAACTAGGCTTGAAGGTGTGTTTTACTCAAGTTTTTAAAGATATTTTGTGGAGAGAATAGATTACATGAAGTACATAAGAACAATAAATACAATTTTTTTTTTTCCCTAGGGAATCCTGCTATTAGAGAGGGTGTAAACCGTTTCTTATTTTCAATGACTACACAGAAACTGAAATGTGGTTTTCACCTAAACCTTGGTATACCCACACTTCGTCAATGTCCGAGTCGACAGTGCTTAAATTTGGTCTCCTTTAGTGTCTGACCACAAAATACCTTGTTTTCTTATTTTTCAGGAAATGCTTATATTACAAGGTTTTTTGATGGCGAGCCAGATCATCTTGTACCATCTTCATCTGCACATCTGGTGGATAGTGACCTGTTTCTGATGGCTGGTAAAATGATCGGTCACTGCTTTCTACATGGAGGCCCACCCTTGTCAGGACTTAGCCCTGCTGTTGTCCATGTAATTTCTGGTGGCAGCGCTGAAACAGCTGTTGTACAGATGTCAGATTGTCCAGATTTTGATTTGCGTCAGAAAATTATGCTGGTATGTATTCTGCATTTGGATATTTATTGTGGTACAGTTTTTTTTTAAGCATCAAATGTGAATAATTGAGAACATTATCTTATTTAATAGTAAAAATATGAATGAATTTATGTGACTTTCAGCTTGAAGGGGACTCTGAACTAGCACCTGATGAGAAGGAGAGCATCGATGATTTGTGCTTCTCGTGGGACCTTCCTCCAGTGAACAGTGCTAATCAGCGATAGCTTTATGAGAGGCTTCTACATCATGCGGTAGTATGCATTTGAACACTTGTTGAATATTTTTGACTCTTGGCCCTTTCTGTAATGTTCTTATATGTCTTTTTTTTTCTTACTAGGTTATTGGACGAACTATGAGGCAAATCAAGCAACTTCGAAAAGGACTGAAGGAGACAATTCTGTGGCCACTACTTCGTCAAAGCCCAGATGTGCTTCCAGTCATTTTTCCATGCGAGATAGATGATGTGTTGACCTCGGTGGTATGTAATTTTGGTAATAATCTCAGAGAAGTTTGAATTTTAATTAAATGGAATAAGATAGTGGTTCTAAATCCTGTTCCTAGGGGAATCTTCAGCTCATTGAGATCACTAAGATCTTCAGCTCACTAGGATAGACTCCAAGAACTAAACTGAGTTTGTCAGATAAAAGACACATACAAAATGTGCAGAGCAGGGGGTCCCCAGGAACATGATTAAGAACCACTGGAATAAGATATCCCTCTAATAATGCTCCAAATTGGCTTGCCTATCTCCTGTGATTCTTGTTGCTCTACATGTAATTGATTACATTTTATGTTAATTTTTGTTTGTTGATTTTGGCATTTTTATCTGTAGTGTCATAAACAGCATCAGCTGGCCTACCATGGTGAAAAACGATGATGATGACGACGATGATGAATGCTCTTTGGAAGATAAGAGTCGGGTTGCTGGCTACCTTCGTCAGTTCATTGAAAGTGGTATAGTATTAATTTCAATTCGGTCATTATTTGTATATACTGTATTTATAATTTATCATTAAATAATTTTTTCATATGTAGTTGTCTCACACACACACGTTTATACACGCACGTTTTGATTTGCGTCTTCATTTTCACAGCATCCAGTACTGAACTGAAAGCCCCCATTAAGTTCTGGGTTGGCTGGGAAGTTCCCACTACTTCACTCAAACTGGAGGTAACCCACTGTAACCTACCTAAGGCATCCACATGCTTTGAGACCCTAAGGCTTCCATCACGATATCACGACTTCCCAGCATTCAAGAAAGAATTACTTGCCTGCATCAATACCGTAGATACAGGATTTGGGCTAGTGTAATTACAATTCTTTCACAATAGTATGCCTTGTTTTAGTAACTGTCAAATTATCCATGTTTATTCATTTTATCTAATCCCAGTTCATGGATAGTGAGGGGGGATAAAACAGGTTGAAGAGAAAATCAAAATTGTTCTTTTTTTGTACAGTGTGGCATACGATTTTACTTGTGGCAGATTGTTCATATACTTTTTTTTTTTTTTTTTATCTTGACATGCAGTCACAAAGATTTTTCATTCCTTTTAAAGTTGTTTACTTACAGTTTGACCCGTTCAAAAGAGTTTGAAAAGAAAAACAACTGTTCACTCTTTGTACAGTATGTACTGTAACTTCAGTGTTTGGAGTATAATTTGCATGCAGTCACAGTCTTTTCTTTTTGTTTCTTTAAAGTTTAACTTGTACAAATGAGGTTGAAAAGAATTTAAAAAAACCCTGTTCTTCACTCTTTGCACAGTATGTACTGTACTGTAACTTCAGTGTTTGGAGTATATTTTGCATGCAGTCACAGTCTGTTCTTTCCTTTTTGTTTCTTTAAAGTTTAACGTATACAAGCAAGGTTAAAAAAAAAATTAAATTCTTCACTGTTTGCCCAGTATGTGTTGGATATAGTGAGTGGTTGCCAGATAGATATCAGTGCCATATGACGTTGATGGTCCCATGTGATCAATGGCTGATTGAAGTCCAGCTAGTTCTTCTGGGCTCAACATGATTTCACCTCTGGGAACAATGACTCCATGTTGTGGGTCATAAGGCAGGCCACAATCCTCCCAGTCAAGATGTTGAAGATACAGTTCCTGAAACAGAAATGATAAAATTGAATAATATTGTTTTATGTATAATTTATATTTAATTACTTCATGGATAATGTTATATGCTTTCTTTATATCAGCAATTTATATAATGGAGCTTATCTAAATATTTGACTAACATCACCTAGGCAAGGTAAAATTTCTGTCTTCAACAGATGTTGTTGCAATGCTCAGAGGAATGAAACAAACCAGGTACTAAAAAATAAAATAAAAAAACATTTTGCCCTTTTCTTCAAATATGCCTGCAAATAACCCTGCTCCTGGGGACCCACTGTCCTGCAAAGTTTATTTCCAACCTGCTTCAGAACACCTGCATGTGTAGTTTCAAGTGATCCTAAAGAGCTTGATTAGCTGCTTCAGGTGTGTTTGATTAGGGTTGGAGCTAAACTCTCCAGGATAGTGGGACTGCAGGAGCGGGGCTGAAGACCTCTGGAATTGATCAATATTAAAATTAATTTTTCTCATTTGTTTGATGAAATTTTGCATTTCATTACCTCAGTATTTTCAAGCTCTGGCTCTGCCACCAGATGCTGAATGTATCCCATCTCCCATAGCTGATTGGGTGTTATGTTCCCCTCGGTTCAAATTGGGTGGTTGTCCCATGAAATGTATCCAGACTAGCTTGTATTCCGGGCAGGAACACATAATGGCAGCTATAAAGATGCATGTTGTTAGATAGATCAAGCAACCCGTCATCTTCCAGTGAGTGCAGCACACTGTAATATATGGCAGTTACAGCACACCACACGTCTCTCCACAGCCTCTCAATCCTGAAAAGTATGAGTGATATTTTATAAATAATTAAATGTATTTATTAAGTTAGTCTCATTCCAAACATATACAGATTTATGCAGATACATCATTACTTTGTTTCTAAGAAAGCGATTGCAAATAATCATCAACAGGACAGGTTTTATAGTGCCACTTTTATTTAAAAGAACAGCAATTAGAATTGTGGGGAAAACAAAAACAAAAAAAACATAATTTTGGTTGTCTCATTAGAATGATTAATTCTGTTTTAACACTGTAATCTAATGCCAATAAATGTGACACATTTCCCATCTAAAAGCAATGGACCTTTAAACCAAATGTGTCCTACAGACAAACAAAATCCTACAAACAACTAATGCAACACAAAAAGGGAATATCAAACACTTGATGAGAAGAGAAAAATAACCTGCCTCTGATTGTGGACGCTCTTTCCAGCTATAAAGCTGGACCTTCCTGTGCCCCGTACACTGAACATCAGGCGTGCTATGTCGACATTCTCAACACCATGGTCACCTCTTACTCTATAGAAGAATTAATAAACAGTGATCATGCTAAGCAATAAATATATGATTAGTGAATAAATGCAGCATTTACAACATTTTTATTGTCAAACCCTTCTGTTTTATGTTGCTTCATATAAGAAAAGTCTTAAAGCCTTATATTAAGGATACTTCACCTAAAATTGAAATTATGTCATCTTTTACTCACAATCATGTCATTACATACTTGCATGATGGTCTTTCTTCGGTGGAATACAAAAGAAGATATATTTAAGAATGTCAGTGTCAGCTCCCCTTGACTTCCATTGTCTTTTTGGCCCATACAGTGGAACTCAATGGGAACTTAAACCATTTTGTTAGCAAAATATTGTTTACAGACGAAAGTAAGTCACACAGGTTTGGAATGACATTAGGTTGAGTAAATAATGAACCCTTTAACATCCTGCATTGAGATTTTTAGACACCCAACTAAAATTCTAAATTTCTAAATGTAACAGTTGGAATTTCAGCTCAATACTTTAACAGCTAGAATCAGAAGGGTTAATAAAAAAAAAAAAAACTACACAGACACACTCATATAGTACAAAAATGTGAGTCATCCTCTGTATTTAAACTGCATTTTAAAAATGTTCCTTTTGAAATATATTTTACTATATACATACAGTAGCTGTTGCTGCAAATACTACTTAATCGTTTATTTAAATACCTCAGGGGAAATCCATAATGTTCAACGGACTGTTGGAAGAAGGCGAAGGCTGTAGAGGTTAACAGGTTGTTATTTGCTGCACCTAGGTACATGATCTATAGAAAAAAATCAACGGGATATAAATCAGTGAAAAAGGTTTGGTTAAGCTGACTTTGTGTTGACAAGTTTTATAATATATTATTATTACCTTTCTAGAAAATCCATCGATGCCACCAAAGATGACTATATTGTACCTAGATATTCAATAGACAGCTCTCATTATACAGTTCAGCATTTCTTTTAGACAACAACATACCCTGCAATGAAAAGTTTGTGATAGACTGCTTGATAGATACAGACAAATAGACAGGATTGCTTAGATTAGACAGAGAGAGACACATATTTTTATTCTACTTAATTAACATAGATAGATGGATAGATAGATAGATAGAGACAGACAGAGACATACATACACTCACCGGATCAGTTTGTGGTTTGTATCGACATGTACTAGTGCTTTCGGTCCAGTGACAGAGTATTTCCGGCGCACAACACACCCTAACATGTTCAAACGGGACAGGATCCCAATGGTGTCAATGCGATGCATTGAGGCCCTCACTCTCTCCCACTGCACCCGATGACCCCTGGCTTGCAAAGTCCCCTTAAGAAGCCAATAACCTGCATGTGCTATGTCTTCTTTTATTTCTGCAATGAGGTTATCAAGTTCTGAATCAGATAAAGTACTGTATAGCCTGCTAACAGTTATGTTTAACTCTGCCATTCTTCTATAAACTGTCCGCCTAGACACTCCGAGAAGACTGGCAATCCAGGAAACTTT
Organism: Spinibarbus caldwelli; assembly: GCA_039654775.1. NCBI lineage: Eukaryota > Metazoa > Chordata > Actinopteri > Cypriniformes > Cyprinidae > Spinibarbus > Spinibarbus caldwelli. Next base: position 34,355,707 of record CM077242.1, read on the forward strand.
GAGACCTTGATGAAGAAGATGCACAAGGTAATCTTGGGACACTTGAAAGCGTGGACGTCCAGCTGCTCCGTGACTGACTTCAACGAACACTTCCAGGACTTGATTTGATTTGTGCTGGGTAACTAATCTGTACAGGTGTGTGAGACCATCCATAATACTCTCAGGTAGAGAAATCTGTTCAGAAAATGCACTACACAACACCATCTCCTGGGTGCATATAAACTGTATGTAGTCTAGGTCCAGAGGCTGCCGACTGAGAATGTGGATAAGTCGAGACTGAAGTCTCTCCAGCATTGTGGAAACCACCTGGGAGATGGGCTCAATGGACAGACACAGACAGATGGTAAGATAAATTAATATTAAAACATTGCTAAAACAATTTGAATTGCAATATGCTAAACATTAATGAAAACTTGTAAGTAGTTTAGATAAAATGCAATTTGTAATACAAGACCGTAGTGTACTAGAAAGAGTGTTGTTTCCTGTTAAGAATCTGAAAATGAAACAAAAGGGGGGACTCAGAAATAAATTTCACTCTGCATACGTATGTAACCCTTTTTTTCTCTCTAATTTTAAAAGGATCTTAATTCATTAATTTATTCATTCACTCATTTATTTTATTTATATAGTTCGTTAGAATTCAGCTTTATTGGTAATATAACATTGAATATGAAGAATAGAACAAAAAAAAAAAAAAACGTGGTTATGGTTAGACATAGCTTGATTCCCTATAGACCAGGGTTCCTCAAATCTTACCCTGGAGGGCCAATCCACTGCAGAGTTTAGCTCCAACCCTGATCAAACTCATCTGTCTGTGATTTTCTAATGATCCTGAAGACATTGATTAGCATGTTCAGGTGTCTTTGATTAGGGTTACAGCTAAACTCTGCAGGAAAGTGGATCTCGTGGGCCAGATTTGAGGATCCCTGCTATAGACTATAACCTAGAGATAGTGGAGAAGTGCTAATGTAGCTTGTTGTCTACATATGTAACTAACAATCTGAAAATGAACCTCAAAAAAGGTCAATTATAGATACAGTAAGACAGAAACTCACCTGTTCACCGCTCATTTTTGTCAGCTCTCTCAGCTGTAGCCTTAAGTTTGCTTACCGAGCAAACAGGTCCGTGGATGATGCAGTCAACATGGGACTGCATTACCTCCTGCAACACCTGGACAAATCAGGGACTTATGTGAGGATCCTGTTTGTGGACTTCAGCTCGGCCTTCAACACCATCATTCCAACACTCCTCCAGACCAAACTAACCCAGCTCTCTGTTCCTAGCTCTATCTGTCAATGGATCACCAGCTTTCTGACAGATAGGCAACAGCTAGTGAGAATGGGGAAATTCATGTCAAACAGCCGCATCATCAGCACTGGCGCCCCTCAGGGATGTGTTCTCTCCCCACTGCTCTTCTCCCTCTACACCAACAACTGCACCTCTAGAGACCCCTCTGTCAAGCTCCTGAAGTTTGCAGATGACACCACACTCATCGGCCTCATCCAGGATGGTGATGAGTCTGCTTACAGACAGGAGGTTGAGCAGCTGGCTGTCTGGTGCAGTCTAAACAACCTGGAGCTCAACACGCTCAAAACTGTAGAGATGATAGTGGACTTCAGGAGGAACCCCCCTGCTCTCTCCCCACTCACCATCATGAACAGCACTGTGGCAGCAGTGGAGACATTCAAGTTCCTAGGGTCCATCATCTCCCAGGACCTGAAGTGGGACACTCACATTGACTCCATTGTAAAAAAGGCCCAACAAAGGTTGTACTTCCTTCGCCAACTGAGGAAGTTTAACCTGCCACAGGAGCTGCTGAAACGGTTCTACTCAGCCGTCATCGAGTCTGTTCTGTGCACATCAATAACTGTCTGGTTTGGCTCAGCTACAAAATCAGACACCAGAAGATTACAGAGAATGATTCGGACTGCCAAAAGGATTATTGGTGCTCCCCTGCCCACCCTTCAAGAACTGTATACATCCAGAGTGAGGAAAAGAGCTCAGAAAATCACTCTGGATCCCACACATCCAAGCCATCCCCTCTTTGAACTCTTGCCATCTGGTCGGCGCTACAGAGCACCGAATACCAGGACAGCCAGGCACAAGAACAGTTTCTTCCCCCAGGCAATCTATTTAATGAACAGTTAAATGTTCCCCCCATTATGCAATAACAATGTGCAATAACCTAAAATACCTGTTACCACCTCCATCTTACCACATCCCTGCTTTTCATTCTATTCTATTCCATTTTATCATCTATAGCACAACTGTACATACCACTTATTTATCTCTCAATTTATTTTTTCAAATTTTTATTTATATTTTCATGTGTAATTTTTTTTTATTTTTTTTTTTTTATTCTCATTATATTTTTATTGTCTGTGTGCTGTTGTTGTCTCTGTGTACTGGAAGTTTATGACACAAAAACAAATTCCTTGTATGCACAAGCATACTTGGCAATAAAGCTCATTCTGATTCTGATTCTGATTAAGCACTCATTTCAGGGCTTCCCCCAGGAGATTAAGGTAAATTGACCCATAGCGCCATCTGCTGTCTTGGAAGAGGAAGTTGCGCAACTGCTTTTGTGAGAAAATCCGCCTAAAATGCATTTGTGAGAAAATCGCCTAAATGCTTTTGTGAGAAAATCAAGTCCAGAGAATCTCATAAGAGGGCGTGTCTCTCGCAACCGTAACAGAGAGGTATGCATTTGTATGCACTAGATTTGGTATTTGTTCAAGGGTTAAATGCAATTTGTAGGATGGACTGTATTTATTTGTGAAATATGATGCGGGGTCCATTTATTTATATTTGTAAAACACATTACATTTATTTGTGAACACCACTGGGTTTTCGCTCAAACTGACTTTTGTATTTGCAAATTGCTTTCTGTTTGTTTGCGAGCCGAATGTTCCTTTGCAAAGCAGATCGTGTTTATTTGCAAAACGCTGGATTTGTTTGATGAATAATGCCACAAAATTCGCTCCATAAACCAGAGCTCATTAGAAACCCACCTCTCCCACCCACAGACAGTGCAGAAAGGGAAGAGGAGGCGCAAAGACAGGAAATTAAGACTAACGCTGCTGTCAGAAATTTAAAGGGGAAGGTGCACACACAGACAGGCATATCAGGTATACATTGTGAACATTTTTGTGTAATTCTACATATGAAATGAATATTACTTTCCATACCTGTTACACTAGCGCTATTTGGAAATTTGCTATGCCGATTTCGGAGCTCCAGGGGATCACCGGGCGCTCAGTGCTCATGTATCCGCATAGAGCAACCTTAGCTCGGCTAGTACTTCTGGCATTTGCCGCTGGCTCTGATGTCTCTGTTAACCTGCACCCCCCATTTTGGGACTCACAGCTGAAAATGACCTACCTAACTTAAAATGTTAACAGTTCCTGACAACAGTGTGCTACATAGACAATTTTGGTGTCTTTGGAAAGAAGACCCTTTGGGCTTTACTATCCACCATCCAGAGTTGATAAAACAATAAAAACAATAAAAAAGTTATAGACACTGAAGTGCCTTGAAAAAAATTATACCACACTGAATGTTTTATTATTTCATATACAAATACATGAGATAAGTCCTGGAGAAATCTATTTTTGCCATAACACCCCCGAATGTATAGAAGGGTTCTACAAAACATTTTAGTCATTATACATACCACTGCATAGTTTTTCAATTATAAAATAAGAGGCAGAATAGACATTGTGTAAGTGATTTATTTGAGCACTAGAAAATAAAATAAGAATAATTTTTGAGTAATAAAAAGAAAATAAAAAAAAATAATTAGCTTTGTATGTCAAGTACATACTCTGAATAGAAGACATACAGCATTCCCACAGCTCATCTAGTCAGTAATCACATGCTGATGTGCGTTCATACAGATGGTAATCGGACATATAGTCAATAATAACACTAATGGTCATTCATAGACCGCATTCACACTGATAGCTGTCATTCAGCAGTAGTCACACGCTGATTATCAGTAATACAGATGGTAATCATGCAGACACAGCCACATTCCCCACAAAACGCACACATATTTGAAAAATGTTGAAAAAAAAAGAAGAGAATTATTTGTGCAAAAAGCCGATCGCTAAGTTACGCCCCCTATCAGATGACATGTGCGTCACAGCGCGCGTCACGAGCCGTCACGAGAGAGTGCCAGAATTCAAATAAACAATATTCCACCTATCTTTGACTTTATTTTTAGTGGATGGCCTCATTCTGTTTGCAACACTGTAATAACAAACCATGGTTCACTGCAAAACTCAGCCAACTCCGTCAGGCCAAAGAAGATGCTTACAGAAAAGGGGACAGAGTCTTGTATAAACAGGCCAAATACACACAGGAAAAGGAGATCAGAGTGGCAAAGAGGAATTATTCTGAAAAGCTAAGGATCCAGTTCTCTTCCAATGCCACAGCTTCGGTGTGGAAAGGTCTGAAAGACATCACCAACTACAAGACACCATCCCCCAGCACTGTGAAGAGGCAACAACTGGCAGACGATCTGAATGAGTTCTATTGATCGTGGACTTCAGTAGAAACCTCCCTGCTCTCCCCCCACTCACCATCATGAACAGCACTGTAACGACAGTGGAGTCATTCAGGTTCCTGAGCAACACCATCTCTCAGGACCTGAAGTGGGACATTCACATAGACTCTATTGTGAAAAAGGCCAAGCAGAGGTTGTACTTCCTTCGCCAACTGAGGAAGTTCAAACTGCCACAAGAGCTGCTGAAACAGTTCTACTCTGCCATCATTGAATCTGTCCTCTGCACTTCAATAACTGTCTGGTTCAGCTCAGCTACCAAATCTGACCTCAGAAGACTACAGAGGGTAGTCCGGACTGCTGAGTGAATCACTGGTACAACCCTCCCCAGTCTCCAAGAACTGTACTCATCCAGAGTGAGCAAAAGGACTAGCAAAATCACTCTGGACCCCTCACATCCAGCACACTCCCTCTTTGAACTGCTGCCGTCTGGTCAACGCAGAGCACTGAGCACCAGAACGGCCAGGCACAGGAACAGTTTCTTCCCTCAGGCAATCCATCTTATGAACACTTGACAATAAACGTGGAACACACAACACTATTATACATTTATTTATTTAACACACATACTTATTTACATTTCAAATTTGCACCTAACATATCTGTACATACTAAATTGTTTATTTTGTATATTGTGTTTTTGCTATTTTGCACATTGTCTATTTTATATATTTGTATATTATTCTTTTTATTGTGTCTTGTCTTGTCACTGTCTTTCTGTCGCACTGTGGAGCTTCTGTCACTAAAACAAATTCCTTGTATGTGTAAACATACCTGGCAATAAAGCTTATTCTGATTCTGATTTGGGTTGAAGAGAGATGTTATTCTGACACGGAAGTGGTTGGGAAATTTCTCACCCAGGTGAAAAGTTGCAACATGGCTTGTTGCAACTTTGAGGTAGCGTAGGCGCAGGGGAGGTCCCGCAGATTGCAATTAGACTGGATGTCCGAGAGGCAAGTGAGCAGTAAGAGTGCATCAGAAGAAGAGAGCATGAGGGCGAGGTTACTCTAACAGAGCCCTTTAACTTCTAGCAAGGTCACACCTTCTGAGTTTGGCTTGACCAATGGAGATTGTGTAATTTTTGGAGGGAAGAAGTCTCTTTGTTTGAAAGCTGGTTCATTTGCATGATCTGAATGGGCAAATGAGACTCTATCTACATTATTTTGGGTCATTAAAAAGCTATATCATCTGGCTAAGGTGTCCTTGCTGACATAGAAACTGGGCTGGGGGGTCGTTCACTGGCATCCCAGTACCCAGTTGTTGGGTGAGGGGTCTGTTGGATTATTTGTTAAATATAACAAATAGTGATGTGTCTGATTTGTCCACCCATTACATTCAAGCATGGACTGATTTAAAAATTTACATCTGCAGCTTTATTTTTGTATTTCATTTTTCTGTTTCTGTTTGTATAATACCCTTGATATGCATTGACTTTCTGTCATGAGGTGTTCATGATTTCAGGAAGCATATCTGGGAAAGTCTCTGTTTCTGGTGATTGGGGTGAGAGACTTTCCTCGTCTCACTCTGCTGTATCTGTACCCAAGGGCGTAACCATGGTATAGATATTGGGGGGGTCCAAATGTGAGCCCTTCCCCATATGTATATATATATATATATATATATATATATATATATATATATATATATATATATATATATATATATATATATATATATATATATATATATTTTTTTTTTTTTTTTTTTTTTTTAAGTGTATTTCCCAAAATTCACAATTTTCATATATTGATAACGATTTGCTCATCTAGAACATAGCATAGTTTTGAGGAATACATTGACCATCTGAATTAACATTGAAAGAACAGTCTGCAATTTCTCTGACATAGCAGCAAATAGGATGATGGCCCCATCCACACACACACACACACTGACACATACACATCACAAATTCTCTGCATCCCCTTCAAACACATACACACCATCATCCCTCTCTCCTATAAACACACACACACACACACACTCTCCCACATATGCATATACATTTTTATATAGTACATATACATTTGATACTTCTCACTTATACTTAGTTTTGCTTACTTTTTCCATACCTTCCTCTATCCCATGTATATACCCCTCCCCTCGTAATATGCACACACATCTCCAGACAATCACACACACACATCCATGCACAATAAAGCGGAGCATCCAACCTACATGTTTACACAAGTAGCTCTATGTATGTGACAAATAAACATCCTTGTATCCTTGTATTAATAGTTAAGTTTCATATCGAAAATGGTTGATATTGAAAATGGTTGACCTCTTATAATGACATGCACTTTTTTAGTATTTATGAAAAACAAACAAAAACGTTTCAGTTATTTAATTTGAACTTAACCACTTAAGCCACTTTGTCAGGTAATAGTTAACATAACAATATAGACTTACAATAAAAACAAACAGGCCAGGCCATCAAGGAATGAATAGAGGCTTATGAATGGAGTGGGAAGTGCGGGAGCTCCTTGGTCTGTGACTCCAGCAGTTCATTATTCAGACTATTTTCAGGGTGTCATGCTAGCTACCTAGCTATAATACTGAGCCATTTAAACCTGATATTTTTTCACATTTATTCAAAAATTGCCGCCACACAGTTTTGTTTCCCTTGTTTTTCCTAAATTTAAAGTAAATCGGAAATAACAACAGATCCACTAGGCTACAACCAGGGTTCATAGAAGGAGGGCATATCATATGTCACATATTACAATATAATATATGTAATATGTATATGGTATGTATATATACACCAAAGTATATGGTGGTTACGCCCATGTCTGTACCTGTTTGATTATGAAGAGATGTTTCTTCCCTTCATACACACCTGTTGCCCTGGACACGCAACCAGCATAGAACAGGACATCCCGTCTGACAGCAAACTGGTGTGTTTGTGTGTGAGAGAGTGAATTATTCCTATTGTACCAAATTTGTAACAAGAGTTTTAGACTGTATCTTTTCTTTTTTTTTTTTTTTTTTTTTGATTAACAGGATCCTAGCTGGCGTCAGTGGTGGGATTTTCTGTTCAAGTGTTTTCTGCTTCCTTATATTCTGCTGATTGACTTTGCATGGGATTGGCGGGGTGTTCATTGCTGGACAGTATGGATTATCATCATTAATGCTGCATTACTGTCATTTCAAGAGATCTTTATTATCTGGATGTTATGGAGGACAGGACAGATGAGGTACACACATACACATACATGCAGCTCCATTTCATTTGTCCTCAGTCTCAAATGATGCAACAGCAGCTCTATTCAGTTGCATGATGGTATATTTTAATGAAAACTAGTACATGAGCAAAGATTCAAACTTGATAAAAAAAAAAAAAAAAAACATAATTTTTTCTGTGTGCTGCTCTATTAATGGAAATACTCAGTTTCCCAAAACTCCTTTTAAATGTGTGTGGAGCTGTACACTGCTCTGAAGTGCAATTCTATTCTACTTCTAAAATTTCTCATGAGTAGCACCAGAGCAGTTGGTGGGTCATAGTTTGGACACCTTGACTTTACATTACTACAAAATATTAGGGTAAACATTTTTGAACTCAGATTATAAAGAGAAAAAATAATTTATTATCATACTTGATGTCTTAACCAATTGATGTTGTTTGTTACTACATACCTCCTGTAATTTCAAGTCAATCAGATCATTGCACCATGTGTCTCCATGTGTTCACACTGTCTGGCGGCCATTTTGAAAGCTGTCTGAAAACTTTCACCAAAAGAGGAGTCCCTTAAATGTGCAATTTTTAGATGTTTACGCATTTATTTTGGGTGTTTCAATACTTACTGTAAAATTAAGAGATTAATGTTCAGACTTCGCATATTATAACCTGGAACTTGGATGTGGGAAATAATTACATTAGATCCAAAAGATAGTTTTAGCAACATAGCACAGATGCTACAGAACACAGTTAGCTGACTAGCTGTATAAGATTGTGTGCTACGCTAATATATAACTTCACAGGCATTACTGGCTTGTACTTTTACATCCATAATACTATAAATTGACAGTTTATTGCTGGTCTGTGATTTTACACTGCTTTTATTTTTAAAGACTTCATAAGGTTGGAACATATATATAATATATAGATGTATTGCAATATAGATACAGATTTAACTGCTGTGACACATATCATGCCTTTATATTAAAATTAAATTAAATTAAAAACCATTTCTCATAAAGAAACAAGAATATGGTCCTCTTTTGAATTTTATATAATATACATTCTTTATAACAACTTACATACATTATTCTTCATTCAAGCAGACATATTTTAATCCTTATCAGGGTTACAGAAGTGATTCATTCAAAAGCAGCCTGTGTTTTTCTCTCTTTCTTTTGTTGATTCATTAACAGGATGGACACAGACTACAATAACAAAAATTAGGCTGCTGCCCCTTTAAAACTGACTGCACAGTTTCAATATGGCGATATTTTCCCAACAGTTTATATTCACTTAAGACGTGACTGGGTGTGTTTACATGAATACTCGCAAAAACAGACAATTTGACATAATTTTATGCGTATTTCTGCATTAAGATGCAAAAGGGAACCAAATTCAATAGTCGTGCACTGTTTGAAAGGCGCTTTTCTGAGTGTGAGATTCAGCTGTGTGAGCTCAGCAAAACCGGACTGAATTAAGTGCTATCAATATCTGTTCTTCTCTTACTCCCAGACACTGACATTTTTAATGGTTTATGAGACGTGCAGCAAGTGAATGCAGAGAGTAGTTCAAATGTGTGATCCCCTCCTTTCCATGCAAGAGATTCATTTTGACTGAGTCTCTGTCCAATCGTCCCTCTTTAACATTTTCATCTTGCTTTTATTTATTGACAAAAATGTCAATAAATTTCCGCCATTGTTTTTGTCATTGAAAAACAGTTTTTATTTCATTATCATCTCATTTTCGTCTGTGAAAAAAAAAATGTCGTTGACGAAAATTATGACGAATATTTTTCATCAACACAATTAACACTATTCCTCTACAACCTGTGACAACGTGGACTTACTTTTCAAAATTAGTTATAAAAGGTCGCTCCTGGTAACAGAGATAGTTAGTATGTTTGCTTACTAGCTACTTAACCTTTTGAGCGGTACGGTCCCACATATAGGATTCTTATTTCCGTGCCCCTGGGAGTACGGTCCCACATATGGGATTTAGAACGTTCGGTGACGTCACACAACTGCCAAATTCAAACTGTGGTTTGGCGCGTTTATTGGCGCTGAGCCGGAGAGAGACGTGCACTGCGACTGTAATATTATCACAACTATGCAGTGTTCTTAACCGCATAATGCATGTTTTAGGTTTCAGACATTTAAATACACATAAGTACTAGTAAAACAATACATTTAGAGCTTGTAAAATACACACAGATGTCTATGGAAGCAACAATAACAATCCATTCCAATTTAATTTGCCGATGTGTTTTATTCATATCAGATACACATAGTGTAAGTACCTATAAAGTTCACTCTATTCTTCACCAGGTTCACCGGCCACTTACTTGCATGTATTTCGGGAGAAACTGATGAATTCACGTGCTGTAAATCTGACTGACAGGACTCTCTGAACTGCAGCGCGAACAAACATGGCGGCGCCCATCTCACGTTACAGATCACAAACAAGATCATTTATAAAGGTGTTTAAAGGACAAAACACACTCATTTACGCATATTTGTGAATCGGAATATCAGATTGTCCATGCCATGGTAAGCAAGTTTGTGAATATGTTAAATAAAAAAGGAAAAACTAAATAAAAACGATCCATCTGTCATTCAGTGTTATTGTGGCTGCGGTGTGTCACGTGACAATCATGACGCCTCGCCATGGAAACAGTAAGGGCAAACGTTCTAAAATAACGGTCGCCTTAAAAAATCTCACTCTGGGGGGACCGCTAGAATATTTTAAACTCACCACTGAAAAGGTTAATAGTAATTTAATCTACACCAGCTAACAAGCTACACCCTCCATAATAGAGAGCTAACTTAAAAGGTTTAACAAAACCTACTCTATAGTCAATGTATCAATACAGTATCCATGCAGAAAAACCAACATTAGTCACACAACCAAAGCCAAACTGACATTCAACTAAATCTGCACCTTAACTGCCTCTTTAACATAACTACTTCACTTACTGGTGTAAGAGAAAATTACTTACCAAACTAGAAGGTGAGACATAATGAAACAAACAAATTTCACAAGTTCCCAAACTGACCATTAATACTAAATCTCACATCAGTGGGATATATTATATTAGAGAACAACCTCGGTATAAAAAAAAAAATAAATAAATAAAAAATAAACACCTATCTAATCTGCAAAGGGTTAACAGGCTCGGGCCACTTTAAATGCCAAACTTCATGTCACCTGGCACAAACCAAGCCCTGAATAGCGTACCCCCACCAGAGATTAAATCTCCACCCAGGATAAATAAAAATAAAAAATGTTCATGTTTTGCTCCAAAATCATTCTCGGTGCATTCCAAACAGGATATATCGCCCTACGAAGGGCAGTTCGGGGTGAAAACAATCATGGCCGCCATATTGAAGGGTCGTTCCAAACCAAAGTGCTCAAAACTGGCCACTTCAAAGGGCCCTTCGGAATGAAGGGTTTCGAAGGGTACAACTGATGGACACTTCGGGCTCCCATGATCCTTTGCGCTTATTCTTTCCATGATGACGGCGCCTCCGTGTGGGCACGACATAATGACACAGAAGGGCACTTAAAGGAACAGTTGTTTTGTCCCCTACACCCTTCAACCCTTCGAAGCTCTCACTCCGGAGGGTAAACCCTTTGAAGGGATTAGTGTATAGGGATGAGCCCTTCCGAATGGAACGCAGGGTTTATAACATCAGTCGTGTTTGAATGTTATTCACCTGTAGTGATATATGATGCATTTTGTCCATATATGGGATTACCTAGAACAGCATAAGTTGAATACTTCTATGAGTCTTACTTGTGAAACAGACATTACATGAGTGTTTAACACCCCATGCTCACATCGCCTCATTTTGGGTAAAAATACAAATAAAATAATAAAGTACTTTGTAGCACAGTAATGAGTAGTTTTTCAGAAAACTACTTATTTACTCTTACTTGAGTCATATTATGTTTCGGTACTTTTACTTGTACTCATGTAAATTATTACTCAAGTAGCAATGCTTTTACTTAAGTACAATGTTTAGTACTCTTTCCACCACAGCTAATGTAGTGAAATGTGTGAATGTGTGTTTGTTAATTTCAGGACTGTTCCTGAGAGGATGTGGAAGATGGTGACAGATCAGCTCATGCGTACGAGGCTGATGTATGCTCTGCTGTGGCCTGTTCTCCCTCAGTTATTCTGTGATTACCTTTTCTACTCTGCACTTTATTTGAACCCAGTCACTAACATTATAGGGATGATAGGAATATTTCTGAAACCAGACATTCTGCTCTTGTGAATCAAATGAATTAACAGGTTATGAGTGCATTGTTTCTGACAATTTTCTCACATTTTGTATTTTCATAAATGAAAGAAAAAACTGTAAGAATATATATTTATTTTTAATAAACTCCTTTAAAAAGACCCACCCAAGTCAGTAGTCAAATTGTTGGGAATGTTTATTGAAAGAGAGATGTGTGATTCACTTGAACCCTGATTGCATTGTTTGACCCATGCATGTATCTATAACAAAGCTATTTGTAGAATACCCAAATAAAGTAAAATTTAAAGCATTTGCAGAGAAATATAAAATATGTTTTTGTTTGCATGCAGCGGCTTTGATCTCCTAGTGTTCTTTGTTTGTGTTGTTTGTTCTGTGTACCTGTATGTCAATCAACAATGCTACATACAATCCACTAACCCCCTGGGGTCTGAGGTGATTTTGGGGCCCTTGAGATGTTTTGACATGCCCTGACATTTGTGCTTATTTCAGCTACTTATACTATTGGCCAACATGTAATTTGTTTGTATTAATAACAAACTGTGCTACAATAATATGTGAGCAAGATGGATGTACATGTTTGCATTTTTTAGGAAGGGGGGGGTGAGTGGGGGGGGGGGTATAAAGGCTGTATAAAGGGGTATAAAGGCTGTATGCAAGGGAGTGACAATGACCATGAATATTTAGTGATTCACACCTGAAAGACAAAGAGCCGTCCCCTAATGGGCCGTCAGTGAGTTTGACTGTGAGGCAGGTAAGAAAGAATGCGAGGAGATTGAAATAATGACATTTTAATTATTTGTATTTTATTTAAAACACAGTAAATTCAAAATATACATAATAAAGGTCAAAGACATATTATTTAGTGCACTGATCCATGTGAACCACAGAGACATGAACACTTTTTTTTTGTCATTCATGAAAACAGATTCTACAATTGAAACAAGTAAAGAATACCTTATATTTCCAGTGTTTGCTGCTTCTTTTCATGGATTCAAGAAAAAAAAAAGCCATCATAAGTAGTCAAGGGCTTGTTTTACCATACTTGTGTAAAATATTAGCGTTGTCGAGCATCTGATGTATAATTGAAAGCCATTATTTTTAACATTTAATAGGCTCTGAAATATATAACAACTTTTAATTTAAGTGATTTTAAGACAATCTTCACATAAACTATACAGATTCATCTTTATTCAAGCTACAAACGTTCATCAGCGACTAGAACAGTCCAATAATTTCTCTTTTTCTTTTGCGCCATGATTTAGATCAGTGACAGACTTCAGCAGGTTTCACTTTAAAATCAGCGCTGTCTCTTTAAAACCTGATGCACATGAAACGGATCTGACACATATCTTCTCCAAACTCTTTATGGTAATTTAAGACTTTATAACTCATTTAAGAATACGTTTACAAGGTAACTCGCCAAAACCGCACATTTTGACATAATTGTGTGTGTTTTCGTCCGCTGAAGTGCTATTGGTGCGCTGTCTGAAGCGGCTCAGTGTATGTGTACAGCTGAACGCGCAGCCTTTCAAACTATACTTCACTGCACCGTTTAGGCGGCGAAACCCCAGGTATGTGTCGCCACATTCTCGGGTTATAAAGAATAAAGAAGGGAAAAGTTAATCTTCCGAAATGAAGCAGCAAAATCTTCTCAGGCAAAAGTTATTAGAACCGTGTCTAGGAACAAGCTGGCCATCCCACTGCTCTGACCTTATCAGCCAGTTTGTATCCTATTATTTGATTCGCACTTGTCGCTTATGACAGAACAGCTAATCACGATGATCTTGCCTTTAGAAATGATTATTGTATTCGCTTGTGTCAGAAACAGCGAATCTCTTTAAAACTGGCTGTTGTTTTCACTACATTGTATTGTTATATTTCGTAAAAGTACCCACCAACTGGTGACTGACACTGCTACATGTACTCGCCAACGCCAATTTTTACTCGCATTTGGCGCTTGGTGAGTGTTAATTTTAGGCCATGTATGTGAGCATGTTAATATCAGGAGCATATATATACAGTGGGTACGGAAAGTATTCAGACCCCCTTCACTTTTTTCAATTTTGTTATGTTGCAGCCTGATACTACAATTGTTTTAAATTCATTTTTTTTCTCATTAATCTACACTCTGTACCTCATAATGATGAAGTGAAAACAGAATTTTAGAAATGTCTGTAAATTTATTAAAAAGAAAAAACTGAAATATCACATTTACCTAAGTATTCAGACCCTTTGCAACAACACTTGAAATTTTGCTCAGGTGCCTCCCATGTCTCTTGATCATTGCAGAGATGTTTCTACACCTTGATTGGAGTCCGCCTGTGGTAAATTAAATTGATTGGACATGATTTGGAAAGGCACACACCTCTCTGTAAAAGGCCTCACAGCTGATAATGCATATAAGAGCGAAAACCAAGCCACGAGGTCAAAGGAACTGCCTGCAGAGCTCAGACACAGGATTGTATTTAGGCACAGATCTGAGGAAGGCTACAAAAAAAATTCTGCTGCACTGAAGGTTCCCAAGAGCACAGTGGCTTCCATAATTCTCAAATGGAAGAAGTTTGGCACAACCAGGACTCTTCCAAGAGCTGGTCCCCAGCCAAACTGAGCAATTGATGGAGAAAGGGCTTGTCTAGATTGGTGACCAAGAACCTGGTGGTCACTCTAGTTGAGCTCCATGATCATATATGCAGATGGGAGAAACCTACAGAAGGACAAACATCACTGCAACACTCCACCGATCTGGGCTTTATGGCAGTGTGGCCAAACTCAATCCTCTCCTCAGTGAAGACACATGAAAACACACTTGGAATTTGCAATAAAGCACCTAAAGGACCCTCAGACTCTGAAAAACAAGATTACCTGGTCTGATGAACCTCAATTCTAAGCATCATGTTTGAAGGAAACTGGCTCTTCTCATCACCTGCAGAGTACCA
>CM077242.1:34370749-34378249 GCA_039654775.1 Spinibarbus caldwelli
ACTCTATTGTGAAAAAGGCCAAGCAGAGGTTGTACTTCCTTCGCCAACTGAGGAAGTTCAAACTGCCACAAGAGCTGCTGAAACAGTTCTACTCTGCCATCATTGAATCTGTCCTCTGCACTTCAATAACTGTCTGGTTCAGCTCAGCTACCAAATCTGACCTCAGAAGACTACAGAGGGTAGTCGCGACTGCTGAGTGAATCACTGGTACAACCCTCCCCAGTCTCCAAGAACTGTACTTATCCAGAGTGAGCAAAAGGACTAGCAAAATCACTCTGGACCCCTCACATCCAGCACACTCCCTCTTTGAACTGCTGCCGTCTGGTCAACGCAGAGCACTGAGCACCCAGAACGGCCAGGCACAGGAACAGTTTCTTCCCTCAGGCAATCCATCTTATGAACACTTGACAATAAACGTGGAACACACAACACTATTATACATTTATTTATTTAACACACATACTTATTTACATTTCAAATTTGCACCTAACATATCTGTACATACTAAATTGTTTATTTTGTATATTGTGTTTTTTGCTATTTTGCACATTGTCTATTTTATATATTTGTATATTATTCTTTTTATTGTGTCTTGTCTTGTCACTGTCTTTCTGTCGCACTGTGGAGCTTCTGTCACTAAAACAAATTCCTTGTATGTGTAAACATACCTGGCAATAAAGCTTATTCTGATTCTGATTTGGGTTGAAGAGAGATGTTATTCTGACACGGAAGTGGTTGGGAAATTTCTCACCCAGGTGAAAAGTTGCAACATGGCTTGTTGCAACTTTGAGGTAGCGTAGGCGCAGGGGGAGGTCCCGCAGATTGCAATTAGACTGGATGTCCGAGAGGCAAGTGAGCAGTAAGAGTGCATCAGAAGAAGAGAGCATGAGGGCGAGGTTACTCTAACAGAGCCCTTTAACTTCTAGCAAGGTCACACCTTCTGAGTTTGGCTTGACCAATGGAGATTGTGTAATTTTTGGAGGGAAGAAGTCTCTTTGTTTGAAAGCTGGTTCATTTGCATGATCTGAATGGGCAAATGAGACTCTATCTACATTATTTTGGGGTCATTAAAAAGCTATATCATCTGCTAAGGTGTCCTTGCTGACATAGAAACTGGGCTGGGGGGTCGTTCACTGGCATCCCAGTACCCAGTTGTTGGGTGAGGGGTCTGTTGGATTATTTGTTAAATATAACAAATAGTGATGTGTCTGATTTGTCCACCCATTACATTCAAGCATGGACTGATTTAAAAATTTACATCTGCAGCTTTATTTTTGTATTTCATTTTTCTGTTTCTGTTTGTATAATACCCTTGATATGCATTGACTTTCTGTCATGAGGTGTTCATGATTTCAGGAAGCATATCTGGGAAAGTCTCTGTTTCTGGTGATTGGGGTGAGAGACTTTCCTCGTCTCACTCTGCTGTATCTGTACCCAGAGGGCGTAACCATGGTATAGATATTGGGGGGGTCCAAATGTGAGCCCTTCCCCATATGTATATATATATATATATATATATATATATATATTTTTTTTTTTTAAGTGTATTTCCCAAAATTCACAATTTTCATATATTGATAACGATTTGCTCATCTAGAACATAGCATAGTTTTGAGGAATACATTGACCATCTGAATTAACATTGAAAGAACAGTCTGCAATTTCTCTGACATAGCAGCAAATAGGATGATGGCCCCATCCACACACACACACACACTGACACATACACATCACAAATTCTCTGCATCCCCTTCAAACACATACACACCATCATCCCTCTCTCCTATAAACACAACACACACACACACACTCCCACATATGCATATACATTTTTATATAGTACATATACATTTGATACTTCTCACTTATACTTAGTTTTGCTTACTTTTTCCATACCTTCCTCTATCCCATGTATATACCCCTCCCCTCGTAATATGCACACACATCTCCAGACAATCACACACACACATCCATGCACAATAAAGCGGAGCATCCAACCTACATGTTTACACAAGTAGCTCTATGTATGTGACAAATAAACTCCTTGTATCCTTGTATTAATAGTTAAGTTTCATATCGAAAATGGTTGATATTGAAAATGGTTGACCTCTTATAATGACATGCACTTTTTTAGTATTTATGAAAAACAAACAAAAACGTTTCAGTTATTTAATTTGAACTTAACCACTTAAGCCACTTTGTCAGGTAATAGTTAACATAACAATATAGACTTACAATAAAAACAAACAGGCCAGGGCCATCAAGGAATGAATAGAGGCTTATGAATGGAGTGGGAAGTGCGGGAGCTCACTTGGTCTGTGACTCCAGCAGTTCATTATTCAGACTATTTTCAGGGGTATCATGCTAGCTACCTAGCTATAATACTGAGCCATTTAAACCTGATATTTTTTCACATTTATTCAAAAATTGCCGCGGTATTTTTGACCATGGCACTACTTTTTAGGTGTCTACTTGCTTACCGTCTGAGAAAAAAAAAAGGCGAATGTCCACCTGTTCGTCCTGCTTCTTTCTTTTAGCTCGTACCTTCATTTCATTTAAGCACCAGTGACAGTCGGAACTGAGCGGTTTTTTTCAACGATGCTGCAAGCCGGCGTTTACGGGCTCAACCAAGTGTACAATCTCGGGGGGGGGGGGGGGGGGGGGGGGGTGGTCAACACAGTTTTGTTTCCCTTGTTTTTCCTAAATTTAAAGTAAATCGGAAATAACAACAGATCCACTAGGCTACAACCAGGGTTCATAGAAGGAGGGCATATCATATGTCACATATTACAATATAATATATGTAATATGTATATGGTATGTATATATACACCAAAGTATATGGTGGTTACGCCCATGTCTGTACCTGTTTGATTATGAAGAGATGTTTCTTCCCTTCATACACACCTGTTGCCCTGGACACGCAACCAGCATAGAACAGGACATCCCGTCTGACAGCAAACTGGTGTGTTTGTGTGTGAGAGAGTGAATTATTCCTATTGTACCAAATTTGTAACAAGAGTTTTAGACTGTATCTTTTCTTTTTTTTTTTTTTTTTTTTTTGATTAACAGGATCCTAGCTGGCGTCAGTGGTGGGATTTTCTGTTCAAGTGTTTTCTGCTTCCTTATATTCTGCTGATTGACTTTGCATGGGATTGGCGGGGTGTTCATTGCTGGACAGTATGGATTATCATCATTAATGCTGCATTACTGTCATTTCAAGAGATCTTTATTATCTGGATGTTATGGAGGACAGGACAGATGAGGTACACACATACACATACATGCAGCTCCATTTCATTTGTCCTCAGTCTCAAATGATGCAACAGCAGCTCTATTCAGTTGCATGATGGTATATTTTAATGAAAACTAGTACATGAGCAAAGATTCAAACTTGATAAAAAAAAAAAAAAAACATAATTTTTTCTGTGTGCTGCTCTATTAATGGAAATACTCAGTTTCCCAAAACTCCTTTTAAATGTGTGTGGAGCTGTACACTGCTCTGAAGTGCAATTCTATTCTACTTCTAAAATTTCTCATGAGTAGCACCAGAGCAGTTGGTGGGTCATAGTTTGGACACCTTGACTTTACATTACTACAAAATATTAGGGGTAAACATTTTTGAACTCAGATTATAAAGAGAAAAAATAATTTATTATCATACTTGATGTCTTAACCAATTGATGTTGTTTGTTTACTACATACCTCCTGTAATTTCAAGTCAATCAGATCATTGCACATGTGTCTCCATGTGTTCACACTGTCTGGCGGCCATTTTGAAAGCTGTCTGAAAACTTTCACCAAAAGAGGAGTCCCTTAAATGTGCAATTTTTAGATGTTTACGCATTTATTTTGGGTGTTTCAATACTTACTGTAAAATTAAGAGATTAATGTTCAGACTTCGCATATTATAACCTGGAACTTGGATGTGGGAAATAATTACATTAGATCCAAAAGATAGTTTTAGCAACATAGCACAGATGCTACAGAACACAGTTAGCTGACTAGCTGTATAAGATTGTGTGCTACGCTAATATATAACTTCACAGGCATTACTGGCTTGTACTTTTACATCCATAATACTATAAATTGACAGTTTATTGCTGGTCTGTGATTTTACACTGCTTTTATTTTTAAAGACTTCATAAGGTTGGAACATATATATAATATATAGATGTATTGCAATATAGATACAGATTTAACTGCTGTGACACATATCATGCCTTTATATTAAAATTAAATTAAATTAAAAACCATTTCTCATAAAGAAACAAGAATATGGTCCTCTTTTGAATTTTATATAATATACATTCTTTATAACAACTTACATACATTATTCTTCATTCAAGCAGACATATTTTAATCCTTATCAGGGTTACAGAAGTGATTCATTCAAAAGCAGCCTGTGTTTTTCTCTCTTTCTTTGTTGATTCATTAACAGGATGACAGACAGACTACAATACAAAAATTAGGCTGCTGCCCCTTTAAAACTGACTGCACAGTTTCAATATGGCGATATTTTCCCAACAGTTTATATTCACTTAAGACGTGACTGGGTGTGTTTACATGAATACTCGCAAAAAACAGACAATTTGACATAATTTTATGCGTATTTCTGCATTAAGATGCAAAAGGGAACCAAATTCAATAGTCGTGCACTGTTTGAAAGGCGCTTTTCTGAGTGTGAGATTCAGCTGTGTGAGCTCAGCAAAACCGGACTGAATTAAGTGCTATCAATATCTGTTCTTCTCTTACTCCCAGACACTGACATTTTTAATGGTTTATGAGACGTGCAGCAAGTGAATGCAGAGAGTAGTTCAAATGTGTGATCCCCTCCTTTCCATGCAAGAGATTCATTTTGACTGAGTCTCTGTCCAATCGTCCCTCTTTAACATTTTCATCTTGCTTTTATTTATTGACAAAAATGTCAATAAATTTCCGCCATTGTTTTTGTCATTGAAAAACAGTTTTTATTTCATTATCATCTCATTTTCGTCTGTGAAAAAAAAAAATGTCGTTGACGAAATTATGACGAATATTTTTCATCAACACAATTAACACTATTCCTCTACAACCTGTGACAACGTGGACTTACTTTTCAAAATTAGTTATAAAAGGTCGCTCCTGGTAACAGAGATAGTTAGTATGTTTGCTTACTAGCTACTTAACCTTTTGAGCGGTACGGTCCCACATATAGGATTCTTATTTCCGTGCCCCTGGGAGTACGGTCCCACATATGGGATTTAGAACGTTCGGTGACGTCACACAACTGCCAAATTCAAACTGTGGTTTGGCGCGTTTATTGGCGCTGAGCCGGAGAGAGACGTGCACTGCGACTGTAATATTATCACAACTATGCAGTGTTCTTACCGCATAATGCATGTTTTAGGTTTCAGACATTTAAATACACATAAGTACTAGTAAAACAATACATTTAGAGCTTGTAAAATACACACAGATGTCTATGGAAGCAACAATAACAATCCATTCCAATTTAATTTGCCGATGTGTTTTATTCATATCAGATACACATAGTGTAAGTACCTATAAAGTTCACTCTATTCTTCACCAGGTTCACCGGCCACTTACTTGCATGTATTTCGGGAGAAACTGATGAATTCACATGCTGTAAATCTGACTGACAGGACTCTCTGAACTGCAGCGCGAACAAACATGGCGGCGCCCATCTCACGTTACAGATCACGAACAAGATCATTTATAAAGGTGTTTAAAGGACAAAACACACTCATTTACGCATATTTGTGAATCGGAATATCAGATTGTCCATGCCATGGTAAGCAAGTTTGTGAATATGTTAAATAAAAAAGGAAAAACTAAATAAAAACGATCCATCTGTCATTCAGTGTTATTGTGGCTGTGGTGTGTCACGTGACAATCATGACGCCTCGCCATGGAAACAGTAAGGGCAAACGTTTCTAAAATAATGGTCGCCTTAAAAAATCTCACTCTGGGGGGACCGCTAGAATATTTTAAACTCACCACTGAAAAGGTTAATAGTAATTTAATCTACACCAGCTAAAAAGCTACACCCTCCATAATAGAGAGCTAACTTAAAAGGTTTAACAAAACCTACTCTATAGTCAATGTATCAATACAGTATCCATGCAGAAAAACCAACATTAGTCACACAACCAAAGCCAAACTGACATTCAACTAAATCTGCACCTTAACTGCCTCTTTAACATAACTACTTCACTTACTGGTGTAAGAGAAAATTACTTACCAAACTAGAAGGTGAGACATAATGAAACAAACAAATTTCACAAGTTCCCAAACTGACCATTAATACTAAATCTCACATCAGTGGGATATATTATATTAGAGAACAACCTCGGTATAAAAAAAAAAATAAAAATAAAAAATAAACACCTATCTAATCTGCAAAGGGTTAACAGGCTCGGGCCACTTTAAATGCCAAACTTCATGTCACCTGGCACAAACCAAGCCCTGAATAGCGTACCCCCACCAGAGATTAAATCTCCACCCAGGATAAATAAAAATAAAAAATGTTCATGTTTTGCTCCAAAATCATTCTCGGTGCATTCCAAACAGGATATATCGCCCTACGAAGGGCAGTTCGGGGTGAAAAACAATCATGGCCGCCATATTGAAGGGTCGTTCCAAACCAAAGTGCTCAAAACTGGCCACTTCAAAGGGCCCTTCGAATGAAGGGTTTCGAAGGGTACAACTGATGGACACTTCGGGCTCCCATGATCCTTTGCGCTTATTCTTTCCATGATGACGGCGCCTCCGTGTGGCACGACATAATGACACAGAAGGGCACTTAAAGGAACAGTTGTTTTGTCCCCTACACCCTTCAACCCTTCGAAGCTCTCACTCCGGAGGGTAAACCCTTTGAAGGGATAGTGTATAGGGATGAGCCCTTCCGAATGGAACGCAGGGGGTTTATAACATCAGTCGTGTTTGAATGTTATTCACCTGTAGTGATATATGATGCATTTTGTCCATATATGGGATTACCTAGAACAGCATAAGTTGAATACTTCTATGAGTCTTACTTGTGAAACAGACATTACATGAGTGTTTAACACCCCATGCTCACATCGCCTCATTTTGGGTAAAAATACAAATAAAATAATAAAGTACTTTGTAGCACAGTAATGAGTAGTTTTCAGAAAACTACTTATTTACTCTTACTTGAGTCATATTATGTTTCGGTACTTTTACTTGTACTCATGTAAATTATTACTCAAGTAGCAATGCTTTTACTTAAGTACAATGTTTAGTACTCTTTCCACCACAGCTAATGTAGTGAAATGTGTGAATGTGTGTTTGTTAATTTCAGGACTGTTCCTGAGAGGATGTGGAAGATGGTGACAGATCAGCTCATGCGTACGAGGCTGATGTATGCTCTGCTGTGGCCTGTTCTCCCTCAGTTATTCTGTGATTACCTTTTCTACTCTGCACTTTATTTGAACCCAGTCACTAACATTATAGGGATGATAGGAATATTTCTGA